>BGPR01018740.1:3371-26621 GCA_013235015.1 Araneus ventricosus | reverse complement strand
GAGAACGCATAATTATACTCAATTTCAGAACTCTAGCGCGTAGATAGAGAATGCAAAATCAATTACAAGATTCCATATTTACAAATATTCAATTCAAAAGCGAGTAAAAAAAATCAGTATTTCATCAAACACTTACTGAAAATAATGCATTGACTAAACACTTACCACTTTGAAATACGAAGAGGGTGCCACTTAAAATTGACACGCCCCCATAGATCTTTACTGCCGTCCTGCAAAATGGAGACACATGGAACTTACGCCTGTCATCATTTCATTAAATAAACTGCTTTTTGCTTTCAATAACTGTTCAGATTAAAGTTCATTTTTGCCCAAAACTCTGGGTTTTATAAAACGTCCACCTTCTCGTGAAACTCGGAGAAAAGCTGGAAACAGGTAAAGGATCTTACTTTTATAGCAGATGAACGAACATGCAGTCTGACTTCTTTTCACTTCCCCCGAACTGCACTTTTAAATGGGCTAGACGATGACTTTTAAACAGCGCATCGCATGTCGAATAGGTTCGTGTAGATGATTTTGAATTGCAAAACATTGATACTAGACATTTCGAGCTTTTACGCAACCAAAAATAATTCAGAAAACCGAATTGTTTCCTATACTAATTAAAATCTAAAATTAACCCTTTCGCTACCAAACGTCACATATATGTGACACAGCCGTTTCTTACCAGAGCCCGACGTCACATATGAACGAGTTTTCTGTATTCTTTATTTGCATTAAATGCCGTACCTACGTCATTCCGGGGGATAACAGCTTTTGTTGCTTCTAATCCCATAACTCTTTAATTCAAATTAAATCAAATTACGTCATTCCGGTGTAATGCTAAGTCAATGGAACCTTCAGAGAGGAAGTTCAGGTTTTTAATGTAAAGAAACAAACCAGAAAACTCGTCCATATGTGACAGACTTAAAATCTATTCCAACTGAATCGGAAAACATCTTGGGTTGTGGTGGACGTTTTTCCCAAGAGAACCTGGTAGCAAAAGGATTAATATATTTTAGCCTAGTGATAATGTTCTCGACTTCGGGGCAGGCGGATCCCAGGTTCAAAACTCGATCCCATTGTAGATCCGCCTTTGCACGTCAAATTATACGTAGGAGATCGAACGTCCACTCGCTGGTGTGGTGTGGAAGTTTGGAGCGGGGGTGCCGTCCTCGTCATCTGACAGCTGTTCAAAACTACGAGGTCGGTCTCAAAATATCCCTCATGTTGCTTCAAAACGGGTCGTTAATATAACTAAACTGAATCAAACGCGTAGTGTAGAAGTTGTGAGAGTGCGATAACGGCTCTGGTGTTGATCTTGTCATCTGATAAGGTTGAAAATTACGAAATTGGACCCAAGAAAGTCCTGGTGTGATTTCAAAAAGGATTATAAAACTCATATGTGATCAATTAACTGTTCGTTTTCCTTTCATATTTTATTACTTATAGGTGCAGTAGGACAGCTCGCGTCTTTTCTGATCATAACCCTTTCGAAATTACTTGAATCAAAAAATTTTAAAACGCAGTCTGCATTAGTATAAGAGTAGTCTTTTCAGCTGAACATGATAGTTTAAGCTATGCCGAAAATTTGAGTTGGTTCGGCAGGTTATTTTTTCAAAACTACACGAGGACTTCTGAAAACGGATATTGCAGAGCTATCCCGGTCAGAAAACGACACCCGAGATAGCATACCTCATTACACCAGCGTGCAGACGTTCGATCCACAAGTCCCACGTATTCGAGACAGGACATTAATGGAACTGGATCTCGAAACCATTATCCGCCTCCTGAAACAGGGACTTCATCCCAATACCACCCGTGCTCTCCTAACCTGTGCTATAGTGCTCGATTTTTTTATGCTGTATCATGAATTTGCACAAGCAAGCAATATAAAATAGAATCTCTCTTATCCTACTACAGTGAGACCTCGACGATGCTTGATAAGATATTTGCCAGATAATTGAATACATGTTTACAGAACTTGACGGTTCATATTTTGTGAAACTGCAGCTTGCGAAACCACGAAAATGCCATCTTTATGCATAGATTTCAAGTCAATCGCCAGAACTGGCGAGTGCTGAAGGCTCTGTTTTCTGAGATATGGCTTGTTCCTTTTCACCCCTCGTTTTCCCCGCATTTCTAACTTAGCACAATTTTTTTTACAGTCAAAATCTATAACAGTCAAAACAAATCAAAATCAAGATATAAAACATAATTATTTGACGAACACTGGCTTTTGTTTCCAATCAACGTTTTAGGGAAAAGTATCATCGGTGATAACACACCTTCAGGTCATGGGCGGAACGATTTTTGATCCCGCAATTTTCCTTTTTTCCCTTCCGAATCTATAATTGAAGTATTAAACGAAACTAGCTAATCCCGCGCAGAGCAGCCACGCATACCATGATTTTCCTGACGAATCTAGAGCCAAACTGACGATTCAGCGCTCCAAGAAAATTCGCCAAGACAAAAAAAAAAGGCTCCAAGTTGTGTCCGCGTAACAGAAAAGTAGCCAATAAACAATATTCAGAATAGTAAATTTCATGATTTTCACCTCAATTTATGAATTGACACGATTTTATCTTCGCTGATTTAAATTATTTTGACGTTGATCTAAATCTTCTCTGGCTCGCTTAAGCCCATCCGCTTCATTTTTAACTTATCTCTTTTGAATAATTTCATTCAAAGTTTCATTATATTGTAAAAAAAGTGGTGAATTCTTCATCATAAACTTATTTTTTTCGAGAAAAAAATTATTTTACATCAGAACGAATATACTAGTAACGGGATATGACAATGAATTTATGCTTAAAATGGCTACCAGATTTGTTTTGTAAACGAACTGATCGTTGCCCTTCGCAGAAGAGAAATTAACGTCTTTTCTGTGCCACGTACGTTAGCGTTTTATATCTATAGATATTTTTATGCTATGATCGAATGAAATCATATCTATGTCCAGTTTCTTGTAAAGATTTTCATTTAAAACGAGATAAAAATCAATTAAATTATCTTTAAATTTTTTCCACAAACCGGGTTTCACAGTGCAGAATTTGCGGATTCTCCAAATGAAAAATCTTCGATTCACTTCGAAAACCATTTGGGCATATAAATGCTTTGATTAGACAAGGGTTTTGTCTTTCCTCCGCAACATACACAGAACCGTCAAAGCATCTGGAGGAAGAAATGCTTGTCTTTCAGTGAAGGAAATTTTTTTCCGCGATTCAAATTCTCGGAAGCCCCACTCATCTTAAGTCCGAAAAACCTTATTTTCGATACATTTCTTTCTTTCAGCAATGAACCGTCTACACACAGAAATGAGAATTGGTAATTTATTTCTATTATATTCGTTCCATTATAATCTTCTTTTCTATAAAGATAAAACCCGACGCAGTTTCCATCTGTGTCTCCCACGGAAAACAACCACAACGACCATTTCTTGCCTTCCAATGCATCTGCAATAAACATGGGACTCGCTGCACGTTGTCGCTTTCTCAACCAACAGCAGTGGCTTATGTTTTCAATTTTCGCACTGGAAAGTGCATACGTTTGTTTCAGCATCACTTCTACATTCAGCGTTCAACGTATTTCAACGTTGGTGTTAACCCTTAGAGGCCCGAGGCGAGCGCTTCTAGAGGCTGCGAAAAACAGTCACTGGTCATGAAGTGATTGGTAGAAGGGAAAAGGAGCCAATTTTACATTTCGATTTCTACTTAACTAATAATAACGTATTGTATTAATAATTATGATATATAACTAGGCCTAAGAGGATTTCCCACCTATCAAAGATATTACATCTAGATACTTCAAGGTCTAATCTATTCTAAAATTTGATCCTAAACCGCACACCGATTTACGTAAAATGATTGCACACTATCAAAGATACCACATCTAGATACTAAATCAAGACCCATGCCCTTCTAGAGTTAAGGGATTCTGTTATTGACTATTCCTACATGGCTTAATGTAAGTACCCAAGTCCATAAGTCAAAGGATCATTATAAAGTGGAAGTGCTGCAGTTGAGTTGGTGAAAGCGATCGTGGAGGACATAGGTGTCATATGAGGTAGGAATCTAACTCACTCATTCACAATCCAGCTACAGTATACTGGGGGAGAGAAAGAAGCTAGAGCGCTTTCTTGGAGGACTTTCTGAGGAAACTGACCCACTAGTTAGAACTATCATCATTTTACTCCGTTTCAGAAATCCTCAGCCATGGCTTGCCCCAAGCCTGTATGCCACAAACGGGCATGAGGAAATCTTAAAATTAAATTCAAATAATGTCACTTCTGCTAAAGTTATTCTTTATATAATCCTGTTACAAAATTCTTAGAGATTGAAGTCTTTCGAATTAAATTTACGAATTAAAATCTTTTTATGTTTTCACTGAGCATAAAAAATACAAACATAAAAAACACAAAAATACTTTTCTTGTAGCTAAAACTATGCTCATCTTTTTCTGCAAAAAATAATATATTTTTTCAAAAGTCAAACTTGCTTAATTTTTTAAGTTCTTGAAGTCCTCATAAAAGTAAATTCAATAAAAAACTGAACATAAAACAAAACGGCATACAAGAGAGGCCACTTCACTTCACTCTAAACAAAAATGTCAAAGTATCTGCACCGGAAAAAAAATTAAATAAAAAAAATTTAGTTCTCCTCTATCTTTTTCAAGGACATTGCCTGGATCTATGTATAAGAATATTTCTCAAATAACGTGAACTTTTCGCTAAATATCCAGTTTCTTAAATAAACTTTGCGCTACAAGATAAAAAAAGAAATACCTTAGAAAATAGCAATTTTATGGCGACTATTTTAACTTTATCACTTTTTTATATTATATATTACTTTTCATGGTAAAACATACAAAGAAAATTTTAAGAAAGAGAAAATTTTAGAATCAAAAGAAATTTTAATTCTAAAAATATTAGACATCGAGATTTTGATAAATCCACGTTTTAGTCTGAAACACAGTGTCGTAATGATGTTTATGTCTGTCTATCTGTATACACGATAACTCGCAAAAGTCAGTTGAAATTTAGTATGCGTCTTTACCCCAAGATAGTAAATATCTAACAAATTTTGGTCAAAATCCGTCTGCGGAAAGTCTGTCTCTCTGTCCATCCTTGTGTCCCATGTCCATCCAACCGGTTGAGTTGCTGTCATGGCATCAGGCACGGGGGCATGGGGCGGCGTCTGTCCATCCTTGTGCACGTGACTGTAAAAACTTAAAAACGGAACAAGCTATATAGATGAAATTAGGCAAATGGATTTATCACATGATTTGAAGATCTGTATCAAAATTTGGACCAAATCCGTTTACTGGTTGACTATTTGTCGGCATGTGCATTTGCGTGATTGAGAACGCGATAACTCAAAAACGCAACGAGCTAGAGAAATGAAATTTGTTATCTAATCTTGACACCAAAACTTTAGATCGGTGTCAAATTTTGATCTGAATTGGTCAAAGGGAAAAGGTCCAAAATCCATACAAGAGTATCTTCAATATATGCGAAACTAGACACGAAACGCTCCATATTCAGAAAGTAAACGAGAACGTCGAGAGGAGAACACTCCCACTGGCTGGTTTAATGTTTCAAAATCAGAGGCTATTTTCTTTACAATACGTTGTTTAATGGCGGAAAATTTAAGTAGTTGTCTTCGGTCTTTTAAGCGGGCCGTTCACCGCTATTCCAATCTGGAATTTTTGGAACATAGGAAGGAAAAACCTATCGTCAAAGTCGAAAACCTATGAAATTTGGAGCAAATGGACTGAAAGTGGTGGAATTCAAAAGAACTTCAAATCCAAAACTCCATCCGCCGATTCAAATTTGGGACCTTGATGCGAGGCTAGCGGGAGAACAAAGGATCTGCCTACACTGGGACCTCGCGTCGAGGCTAGAAATGAAACTCGAAATTCCCCGTTGGGTAAGGAGGAGTGAAGGATGGGAGGAATTCTTCGACTTCGAACTTTGTCTCAAAGCAAACTTTGGAACATCCGTGAATACTTTGCCTAATTTTTCGACTAAAATGGGTGGGGGAAAAACCGGTCTTATGACAAATGGCATAGCTTAGCCTTCTTGTGATTGCCCAACTTTAGTGTTAAGGACCGAAACTTCCATATCAGTTTTAATGGCCCCAACTTTCATTGCATTTTGGAATTTAAAATCTCTGAATAAATCTCTGAACATCTTTTGATTATTACTTATATACAGGGTGAGGCAGAAAGATTTTTGAAATGGCTAGAACTCACCACCAGGTGAAGTGAGAGATGGCGGTGGTTCAGGTGGCGTTAGGTTCGTGAAGTTTTACTTTTTTTCAGTTGAAGCCGTGGAAGACAGAACATTGCGTTTTTGTGTACAACTATTTCGTCTAGAATAGCGATCTATCACGGCAGTTCAGAGTGAGTCTCGTCGCAATTTCAATAGCCATAGAAATCAAGCTGTTCCCACTCATAACAATATCCTATGTTGGGTTTCAGCACTTCATACACGACGTACACTTATGAGCAGAAGATCGTCGGGGGATGCACGAACGGTACGTACCCCTGAAAATGTAGAAAGCATCAGACAAGCCATGCTGCGCAAGTTGATCTGCTCGGAAGCATTTGTGGCGTGCGTATAACAACTCAACTCGAAGCTGGCATATATTGCTAACGTGAGAGGCAACAGAAAAGATTACACAGTTACGCTTTCTCTTTCATCAGTATTGACTCTTCACGTTTTAATCGTTCTTTGAAAGATATATTTTTGGAGAAATTAAAACGACTTATTTTTGAAGTGTGAGAAAATTCTCTTTTTGTTTATATACACTTCAGCAGTAATGACTGAACTACTGAGAGTACTTTTATAGCCATTCGAATATGAGATTAAATACTAAAACTGTCAAACAGAATGAAACATAATCACTTAGATTTATATTCTATGCAAAATGCGTGTCTTATATAGCGCTAAAGTTACAAAACCAGATTGGTTAAAAATTCTGACTAGCTATCGGTTATTTTTGTCAGAGGAATCTGGACATGCACATACAATCAACTTTTCCTTCGCTGATTCTCCTGTGTAGGGGGAGATTTGACATATGACGTCGTCTACAAATATAACTTCCTATCTCCTTCTTTCCAGGATATCTATCTTTCGATTTTTTATACTATGTTGTGAGTGGGCAGACTCTTGCCAGAGCTGTCAACCTGTGCCGACAGCATATAATAAATTTGGGTGAATGTTGTGTCTGTTCTTGAAAGTTTCCTTTAACAATGGAGAGATTTTAAAATTTATTTTAATTTATATAAGAAACTAAATTGCTTTCTTCTTTCAGAAAAGTGCTCCTTCCAATATGCCGAACGCTATTTACGATTTAAAAGTGGAATATATTTTTAAGTATTATCGTATATTTTTATATTAAAAATCTTGATAAATTAAAAAATTCCCAAAACAACTATACGAACTTTCTCTAGAAATTTCCAAACTAAGATGTCAATCTCGCCAAACTTCTCACCAAAAATCTCGATCTCGTTCACGAGAAAGAGCAAAACATCGTAGCTCAAATTACAAAAATGTTTGCTACTATCAAGAGAAATTTGGCGATAGAGCCTTTAAATGTTTACAGCCTTGTAGCATGACACTTAAAGTTTCACCTGAGTCGGAAAACTAACTCCCCGACTCTCAAAGCCGGCGGAGAGTAAAGGAGCAGATCTGAGTCGCCTTTTTGTTAGTGACAGGCATACAGCCACCCAATTTTTAATTGATTCAGGTGCCGACATTTCGGTTATACCGCCAACGATTCAAGAAAAAAGAAAACCGAATAAATTTGAACTATTCGCAGCAAATGAAACAAAGATAAAAGCTTACGGTCGTCAGAAATTATTGCGCCTAGATCTTGGACTGCGAAGACCGTTTACTTGGGTTTTTGTTATCGAAGACACGAATAGACCGATCACAGGCATTGATTTTTAAGCCATTTTAACTTATTAATAGTCTCTAGAAATCATCAAGTAAGAGATGGCGAAACATTATTGAAAATTAGCTGTGTACGGTACATTGGTTCCAAACCAGAAACATCTTGTGCTTGACAAGTTAATCAATATGAAGTTCTATCGCAAGGGTTTCCAAACTTGTTGCGGCCTAATATCTTAAAGAAGAAA
The DNA here is from genome assembly GCA_013235015.1 of Araneus ventricosus. NCBI lineage: Eukaryota > Metazoa > Arthropoda > Arachnida > Araneae > Araneidae > Araneus > Araneus ventricosus. The sequence goes on along the minus strand of BGPR01018740.1, from coordinate 18,482 downwards.
ATTAAAAATCAAAATATAGAACACTTCATTGAAACAAAAGGTCCACCTGTTTCCGCAAAGACACGAAAACTTTCTTCCGAGAAAATGAAAGCAGCTCGAAAAGAATTTGAATTCATGGTACAAGAAGGCCTTTGCAGACCATCTAAAAGTAGTTGGGAGAGTCCCTTATATCTGGTGTTAAAGAAGTCTGGAGATCTTGCGGCGAATATAGAGCTCTCAATAATTTTACAATCCCTGATAGATATTCAATACCTTTTCTTACAGATTGCAGCCATATCTTACAAGACGCAAAAATATTCTCATCCATCAATTTAGTTCGTGCTTATCAACAAATTCCTGACCATGAAGCTGACATACCCAAAACAGCCATAACAAGGCCATTTGGACTATTTGAATATACGGTTTATGGGCTAAGAAATGCTACGCAGACTTTCCAACGATTCATGAACACAGTTCTCATGGGACTAGATTTCGTATTTTGCTACCTGGATGACAATCTTGTTTCTTCTTCCGATGAGGAAACACACAAAACTAATCTGAGAATACTTTTTAAAAGACTAGACGAATATGGATTGTGTATTAACCTATCAAAATGCATTCTTGGTGTTCCTAAAATAAAATTCTTGGGATACGAAATATCTACAGTTGGACTTACCCAAGTTCAGAAAAAGTAGAAGTGATTAGTAATTTTCCTAAGCCGCATTCAGCCACTAGCTTGCGTCGGGTCGATTCTTAGGAATGGTCAATTTCTATCACTTCTTCAAAAAAAAATCCAACAGCCACTATCAGTACTTCAGGAAAGCCATAAGAAGAACAGTATACGAAACTTCTCCTTTGGACAGAAAAGTCAAATGCGTCCTTCACACAAATAAAAGAAGCTTTATATAAAGTTACAGTTTTATAAAGTCATCCTGTTCCTGATGCAATTTTGTCATTAGTGACCTATGCATCGGATACATCTGTGGGTGCTGTTCTCCAACAAGAAGTGAAAGGAATTAAACAACCTGTAAGTTTCTTTTCTAGATCACTAACCAAATCCGAAAGGAAGTACAATGCTTACGATAGAGAGCTAATTGTCATCTATATTGCAGTAAAGCACTTCAAATATATTCCAGAAGGATGCCCATTTGTAATTTATACAGATCACAAACCGCTAACATTTTCCTTACAACAAGATTTAGAAAAAGCTTCCCCAAGGCAGTTTCGTCATTTAAATTTCCTTGCGCAATTTACAACAAATATACAGTTCATTGCTGGAAGCGATAATATCGCGCGCGCGCGTCTCAGATACCTTATCTAGAATAGATACTATTAATTTTCCATCACCTTTAGATTATGATGGCCTGGCGGAAGCACAAGAAGGTGCAACACCATCCAAATTTAAAAATTTTTAAACTTAACTTAATGAACTCAACAAAAGAAATTTTTTGTGATATATCAACTGGAAAAATTCGACCCTATATTCCTTTAAACTTCTGAAAAACAGCATTCGATTCTAGCCATCAATTTTCTCACCCAGGTATTAGAGCGTCTACAAAAATGGACCAGCGAGATACATTTGCCCTAACATGAAGAAAAACTGTCAACAGTGGGCTCGAGCATGTCTTTCATGCCAACGGTCTAAGGTCCACAGTTACACACACTTAGCCTTAGGTGAATTTCCAGTACCTAATAAGCGATTTAATCATCTAAATATTGATATTGCCGGTCCTTTGCCACCCTTGCAAGGATACTGATATCTTCTCACTATAATAGACAGATTTACACGTTGGATAAATGCTGTTCCACTTCAGGACCAGACTGCTGAGACCATAACAAACGCCCTCATTTCCACCTGGATTTCACGTTTCGGAATTCCTGCACAAATTACAACAGATCAAGGAAGACAATTTGAAAGTCAACTTTTCCAATCTCTCTCAAAATATCTTGGTTTCAAAACAAATACAACGACAGCATATCACCCCAATCAAATGGTCTTATTGAACGTCAGCATCGTTCAATCAAAGCTTCTCTCCGTTGTTGTCTAAATTCTATATCCTGGGTAATCTGCCACTTGTTTTACTTGGACTGCGTTCTGTATCTGGGAAGATTTAGGATGCTCATCAGCAGAATTGCTGCATGGAACGCCTTTGAATCTACCCGGTGAATTTTTTACTTCATGTTTTCTACGTCATGTATTTTCTACATTCGGAATTCAACCGTTTACTACAAGATACAGTTCGTGAACTTAAACCAGTCCAAATATCCTCACACGGTAAGAAAACAGTTTTCGTTTCATCTAAATTGTCAAGTTGTTCCCATGTTTTTATTTACAACAATGCCGCAATATCCTGCTTACAATTAACCTATAAAGGACCCTATCAAGTTAAATATAGATGTGAAAAATAATTTGACGTTTACGTAGATGGGAAAGTCAAACGAATTTCCATTGATAGGTTGAAACCAGCATTTTTCATCGAAAGCGAAGCAGATGATCATCCAAACTTTCAACAGAAAACTAAACTTCCTAAATCCAACAATAAGACAGAAGACGTCAGTCCAGACAAGTGTCTCGAAAGCAAAACAACTCTTCGCATGACAAAAAGTGGGTGACATGTGAGATTCCCAACACATTTGAAAGATTTTGTTTTGTGAGCGCTATGGCTGGGGGAGTGTGTAGAGTACGTATAACAACTCAACTCGAAGCTGGAATTTATTGCTAACGTGAGAGGCAACAAAAAGATTACGCAGTTATACATTCGCTTTCATGATTATTGACTCTTCACCTTTTTAATCGTTCTTTGAAAGATATATTTTTGGCGAAATTAAAACGATTTGTTTTTGAAGTGTGAGAAAATTCTCTTCTTGTTTATATACACTTCACACTCTTCTGAACTTGGCCTCAGTAACCGTTCGGTAAGTCGTATTTTGCATTTAGACCTGCAATTCCACCGCTACAAAGTGGCCGTTGTACAACAATTGAGGCCCGGGGATTACGCCAAGCGACTGAACTTCGCACATGAGATGGAAGATGTGAAAACGCCTTCGGAAATGCATCAGTAATATTGGAAACCATGTTAGCGGTGCTGTTTTCCACACTTGATTTTGTTAAATGGTATTTCAGTACGAACTCAGCTACGTCAATAAATTTCTTTTTAAGAAAAATTAACGATTTTGTGTTTTTTAAAAAAAAACATCCGTCCCTTCTGCCTCACCCTGTATATGCAGGATGTCCCAAAAGAATTGGCAGAGGTGCTCGTATTTCCTGCAAAGATATTTGGCGATCCGACAACGATGTGGACGTGTAGTTCAACTCATTATCTATCGACAGAGAAGGCTAAGAGGTAGTTTAGGTAAAGAAGAGAAAAAAGTAAAGAATTCGCCGTGCAGATTTATTTTACGAAAAAGTTTACGATGATTATTCGCTATCCATGTCAATATCGTCACATTCAGTTCCTTCTCTCTACAGATGAATTTAGCAGGAGTTTGCTTTCCTAGTGGTAGGAAAGGAAACGGTGCAATTGCTAGTTGGTATTTCGAGAAGCAGCCCACATTTTAACTCACTGACGCATCTCATCTTGATATCGAGAAAGTATGGTTTTCTTAAATTCTTCTGTACCGGACAGTACCTCGAGAAGGAACAGAAATGTAACGATACGAATAATTGTTGCAAACTTATTAGCAAAAAAAGGACGGTGAAATGTTTGTACTTTTTCAAAATTCTTTTCTTTACTTTTTTCTTTACCTCCACTACCTCGCACATGTCACTGTCGTTAGATGATGAGTTGAAGTACAAGTCTACATCTTTGCTGGGAAATACAAATGCCATTGACAATTATTTTAGGATATCCTTATGCATTTATCTATTACTAAGAGTTAATTTTTACGTTCTCGGACACGAAATATACAATGAGAAACAGCATTGAATTGTTCTAAAAAATTGACTAGGAAATTTTGATGAAGCTGCCCGTTTCAGACCTCCTTGAGTCCAAAAAAATCATTTTTGGAATTATGTCTGTCTGTATATATGATAATCCCAAAAGCAACAAGCTATACAGTCGACATTTAGTATGCAGCCTTTACACCAAAATTTCAGATTTCTGTCAAATTTTGGACGAAATCCATGAAAGGGAAGTCTTTCTGTCCGTCTTTCTATGTGCATGTGAGCACGACAACTCAAAACCACATTTAGAAAGACGGATGAAATTTGACATTCGGTTTAATAATCAAAGTTGTATATGTGTGTCAAATCCAAGATCCAATCTATCATCGGGTTGTCTGTCTGTCTGTCAGTCTATTCAGGTGTATGTGAGAGCGTTAACTAAAAAACGCAGCAAGCCAGATTCACGTATTTTAATATGCTATATTTACACCCCAATTGTCTCCACCACGGGTACGTGGATGAGAAACAGCCGGATAAATAAGCGGGTTTTCGCTTCTCCTGGATGTACAGTAGGGTGGGTCGAAAAAAGTCGATTTTTCGAGCATCGAATTCAAATAGGCCGCAAAAGTTGTGTATTCACATGCTAATCAACGGAAAAATATTTTTAAAAATTATACTTTTAATCTTTTGTTCGCGAAAAAAGCCAAAAGTTTGAAAAAAATGACAAAAAAAAGCATTTAACTCTACTCTAAAATTTTACAGGCTACAGATTTTTGTTTCTAATAGCGTCTAAGTACTTCATTTTAGTTGACTGATGACAGAAAAATTATATTTAAAAACCATGCATTACATTTTGAGTTCTCACAAAAGGCCCAACTTTTAGAGTTTAGTTGAAAAATGGAGGTTTCTACAGTTTGACAAATAAATTCATTGTGGTATTTTAAATTATAAAATGCAATCCTGCCCATTATAAATTTCGAAGCAATTGAGTTAGATGAAATTAATATAAATAAAACTGATCTTAGTAAAGCTGGATATTGTCAAAACAATCCAGACAGGACAATGCGCTCCAGATCTAGCCGTAAGACATTCTAGATCTCTCAGTCACACCCGATGTCTGACATGTGCAATCCGAGTTTTACGCTTGTTCATTTCCTAAACAAGCCCTAGAAGCGAACTCAAAAGGCTTGTTAACTACATTTTGAAGACATATGCTCCTATCTGGTTTGCCATTAAAAGATATCCGTCCGTCAAATACGGTCCTAAACATAGAAAGATTACATTTTATAATTTAAAATACCACAATGAATTTATTTGTTAAACTGTAAAAACCTCCATTTTTCACCTAAACTCCAAAATTTCGGCCTTTTATGAAAACTCAAAATGTAGTGCATGATTTTTAAATAAAATTTTTCTGTCATCAGGCAACTGAAGTGAATTACTTAGACGCTATTAGAAATCAAAATCAGTAGCCTGTAAAATTTGAGCGTAAAGTTAAATATTGTTGTTTTCGTCATTTTTTCCAAAATTTAGGTTCCTTTCGTGAACTGAAGATTAAAAGTATAATTTTTTTCATATTTTTCCTTTGATTAGCATGGCAATTCACAACTTTTGCGCCCTATTAAAATTCGATACGCGGAAAATCGACTTTTTCCACGATTTTTTAAATATTGTTTTTTTTTTCTTCCAAACTTCAGGCTCTTTGCGCGATTTTAAGATTAAAAGTATAATTTTTTAAATCTTTTTCCGTTGAATAGCATGGTAATACACAACTTTTTCGCCCTATTTGAATTCGATACTCGAAAACCCGCCCCATCTGTGATAGTACGTAGGGTAAATTAGGGATACTTGACCCTACGTGATTTTCTCAGCTTGTGAGATAATTGATAATTTTTGTGTGAAATTTTTATTTGACCTTTGGTCATATGGTCTATTGGAGGGGGTTTTCATTCCAAGCTGAAAAGCCATCGTAATGGTGTGGAGGTAAATATATTTTGGGGGTACAAAAGTAAATTCTCACTTTTCATTCCTCAGTCGATAGGAAGTTTACTGTTGAATATATGATGAATTAAAATATTTCTGAGTTTTAAGCATACCTTTAGCTTTAATTTGATATACTCTGTTATGCATAATCTTAATTCTAAGTGGTTTAATTTTTATATTTTTTAGAAAAAGTCAAGTTAGGGACTACTTATCCTAGCAAAAACTATTGCAGCTTCGATGTCGTAGCCAACCGAAGCACATTTTGTGGTTGGGATGAGTTTTCTGGTGCGTGGAGTTTGTTGGCAAAATGGAAACTCAAATATAGAGAATAATTCTTTAAAAATTGTTTGTTAGTAATTATTAACTGAATAAAATTTCTTTTTAATATGAAAATTTGAAATAATGCAAGTAATTATTTTAGCAAGAATTTTAAAAAGAATTGAAATATAATCAATCTATTTTTTTCTCGCCTGAAAGAAAGTTTTATTTATTTATTTATACGAATAAAAATCTTTTGCTCAGTATTTGTCATCGTTTGGTTTTCTTTAACGTTTCGGCCTTTCTATTGAGTTTGTCTTTCTTTCTTGATTTGAATTTTCTCTTAAAATATCTTTTTATTCTTTTGCTTTTAATTTTCTTTAAATATTGGAAGAACCGAGTAAGTCTATAAAGCTTCTCTATTTTTATCTTTGTACAACATTTTTTAGATCCTTTTTCATTGTGATGCTATTCTTTTTTCTTCTAATTTTCCAAAACCAACATTTCTTTAACGCGATAACGACGCTGCTATGTTCCCAATTCTATTGCTGTAATTTTTATTTAATTAAATCAATATTTTAATTCTTTATTAAATTTTGAACTAATTTAATTTAATAACTAGATTTAATTTAATGACTAGACTAATTTAATTTATTAACAAGATTTTATTAATAACAACTGCGTTTTATAGATTCCATATTATTTTTTATTAGTTTTATTAATACTTTTCAAGGATAAACAGCTTTTATAATTCACTAGTATTAACCTAATATCTGAATTTCGATACAAATTATCAAAAGAATTTAAATACTCTTTGCATGTATCAAGCATTCCTACCCATAGGGTCAAGTATCCCTAGTTTAAAATCAAGTATCCCTACCTATAGGGTCAAGTATCCCTAGCTTAAAATCAAGTATCCCTAAAGTTAGGGATACTTGACCCTAGCCGATTTCTTGAAATATATTTATTTTATGATTAAATGAGACACCAGTTTAGTATAAGTACATTTATCCTTCTTAAAAACGAATCTTTTTATGATGAAAAAAATTCAAATATTCGAGAAATATAAGAAAAAGTAGGGTCAAGTATCCCTAACTTTAGGGATACTTGATTCTAAGCTAGGGATACTACCTAACCCTACTAACCCTAGGGGTCTACCGGACCCTACGGTCCGGTGATGGCTACTAGGACTCCTGCCTCAGTACTCGAGCATTCAATGTCCCTGAATGCCAAAGCTGGACAGGGAAACTCTGTTAAGGTTATATCGCAACTGTAGATCAATGTCAAATTTTGGAGATAATCGGTCAACGGGAGGAAGAACTGTTCCGAAATGCGTATTCGGTTCTCTTCTCTGTGCAACGAAATTAGAATTTAATTTCGCCATATTGTCGAAGTATACCAGAAAGTCAAAAGGGAGAACACTTTAGGTGGTTACTTTCGTATTTTGATTTCAATAATTGTTAAATCCTAGTTTAATCATCTAAGGTTTGAGGTGTGCTGCTTTCATTCGACAGTGCAGGACTTTTTATCTTTTCAACAAATTTTGTGCCGATCTATTTACAAATAAATACTAAGAATAAAGGTAAAAAATAATTTTAAAAATATTAGTTTTGAACTTAATTTTTCATTAAATTTGAAAATTAAAGGGCTATTTTTTCATTTAGTAATCTAATAATAAATTTGTTAGTCTAAATTAATCTAATAGTAAATAGTTTTCAATTAGTAATAGTATCTTTTTAAAAAATCTCCCTCCTCAAATCGAAATGCTGCAAGTAAATGCAGCAAAACCTGGCTAATTTGAACGTTTTTTAATTCGAATTGACCGATAATTAGAATGCTTTCTCTGGTCCCTTGAATTTCCTATTAATATCTTGTTAATTCGAAGTCAAAACTAAAAATTGGAAAACATTATTTTAATTTCTGAATTGTTTTCTGTTAGTTAAATATGTCTATACCTCGTGTCCTCAGTAATCGTAAGTGAATAATTTTTATAGCCCTAGACTCACTCGAGGATTTTACTTTTGTCTGATGTATGCAATCAAAAGCAATAAAAAATTTTCTCTCTTTTTAAAAAGTTTTGAACTCATTAGATAGGAATTGCATTGTTTTTATTTTGAACTTTTATTCTACAATTGTTGTATTCAAAGAGATGAATACTGTTTGATTATTAAAATTGCTTAAATATTTACTGTATTATTATTTTTAAAATTATAAAAAAATTTCTAATGATAATTATTAACACTTTATTTGTTAAAATCATTGTTTGTTTATTTATTATATATCGATTATTAAAACTGTTTCATATTAAAACCAACATTTACTGTCATTTTTTGTTTAAAAATGAAAATCTTCTCTCACTGTACTCATTTGTAGACACAGCTTTTGTTCATTCGAATTTTCGAACTAATGGAATTTTAATTATGGTACCGTCAGCTTCGAATTTACCAAGGTTCACTGTGTTTGCTATTTTATCGATTAATAATTAATTTATCCACAAATAATTAAAAAAAACTGGTAAAAATTGCAGTAAAGTAATAATGAATCAATGAGAAGTGCTGTGGCATAAAGCGAATTTCCCGTATAAATTATTTAATCAAAAAAAATACGAAAGAAAAAAAATCAAATATTTGCTTTCCTTATTAGATTATCAGCCCTCTTTCAGGGTCTAATCCGTATATTTTTCTGCATCATCCTTAAATACTGGCTGGTAAATCGACCACTGAACGCCCGCTCTTCTCAGTCAATTCACTGCTCTATTTTTGATTGCGAAACATTTGCCCTTTATTTTCTCGAAGTGACTGCAGCTCCCCCTATCGCCCGGGGAAAAGTGCAGCCAGCAGTCTCATGGATCGATGTCTTTCTGTCAGCGACTCTCCGGAAACAAACATGGCAAGTCCCGAAAAGCCCGAACCGAAGCCCAAGACCGTCATGACGGCCAAGAAAATTAAAATTCTCGTCGCAGTGGCCTACGGAAATCTGTTTTTAGGGAGTTGTTATTCGCTCATGGCCCCTATTTATCCTGCAGAGGTAAGGATTGCTTTTGCACTACCGGTAAAAATATTTAGATGGCGCGTAATTTTCATCGCAATTAAAAATATTTAAATTCGTTGATGCTGTATTGGAAAGAAAATTTTATTTGATCTTGGCGTTTATGTTTGCATAAGAATTATCGTTTATTATTTCAGTTTGCGAGTATAAATTAATATTTCTTCTGTGAAATTTTTTAGAAATTTTTAATTGGTGATATTTAAAAATTTTATTTGAATTGAAAATTTATGTTGAATTAGAGAATTTATAAATTTGAATGCAGTTTCTCAGACACGGTTCAATTAATTTTTTTCTTCGGTTTTCTTTATAAATAATGTTAGTCGCGTTGAAATAATCTTTGCATATTGATGGGGCTTTCAAATGCAATCAATCCATAGTTTATCTCATCCATGAAATATATAACTATGCATGGATAAAAATAACCAGAATTCTGATTGTTAAGGAATTGCTTTAAAAATTAGACACAAAAATATAGCTAAAATTATGCTTTAGAATTATCATATATATAATTCTGCAATTTATTAAAACTCTAATAATTAATGGTTTCGCATTGTTAAAAATAAACAGAGTTTTGACTTATTAAAAATTATCTTTAAAAATGGTCATATTAAAATAAGCTAAAAGGATGCTTTAGAATTACTATATACGTAATTCAGCAATTTCTTAAAATTCTTTAAAAAATGAGGCAATCGTTTAATTTTAAAGCAATGGTTTCATTGAAGGTTTTATGAGATAACTAATAAATGAAATTTAATGAAATGTCTTCAGTGTAAAGTAATGTTCAAGCTAAAATGCCTTTTATAATAACCATATATATTTCCAAGCTAAAATTATCCTTTAGAATTAATATATACACTTCAATTTAGAACTGTCACATATATAATTCAGTTTAGAATTACCATATATATAATTCAATATAAATTATGCTGCACGCAAAAATTATCCTTTAAAATTACCATATATCTCCAATAGAATTTGATTTCCTAAAATTCTAAAAAAAATTATGATTCTGTTTAATTTTGCATCAATGCTTTCAGTGACGGTTTTATAAATAACTAGCAAACGAAGCTTAATGGGCTGCCTTCTTCAATGTCTCTTCAAATGCAAAATTTCAACGAAAATTCCTACTAATACTTCCACAGGCCTCCATGTTAGATGTAAATTAGATAAAATAAGCTCATTTTTGGTTATCACTTACACTGAAGCCAAATTGGGTGGTCATAGTTTCTGGATTCGTTTAACTAGCATGTAATAAATTGCCGTTAATCGTGCCTAGATTTGCCCACGTAGGTACGAATGCAAATCTGCACTTTACTAGAATTGGTTGTTGGCCTGCATGTGCCAAGTATAGCTTCAGTACCATGAGATCAGATCGAATTCCCAACTTCTAATACATCGAGTCGGTATCTGTTGTAAATGAATATCAATATATTTAACTGGATATGATCAAGATCATTACTCCATATACCGGTGATACCTGCAGTACCGTGTGTTCAGACCGAGAATGCAATTTCCAATACTTCAGGTCTGTATCAATTAGTGAGAAGATCATTATATTTAAATGGATATGATAATTAAAAGGGATTTCCGAAAACATAGATGGCATGGAGAGGTTGACCATGACCATGACCCACGTCCGAGGCCTGGAGAGGTTGACCATGACCATGACCCACGTCCGAGACCTGGAGAGGTTGTAATTTTATTAGGTATTTTCGTCTAAGTTGGAGATTACGGAATTTTCATACTTTTGTGCCATTTATTTTTATATATTTTATTGGCTTCACTAAGAAATCGACATGAAAGAAGAAACCCGTCTGATTCGAGCCAAATATATTATGTTCAAGTCAGGGCTTGATCCGGCTGACGGCAAAGAAGTTTTAAACATTTTGCGTTCCGGTTATGCTCTATGGAAAGGGTTTTTTTTGCTACATTTGTAATTGAAGCTCTTTGTCGAGCTCATCCGAATATTTGTAATATATTTTTACTTTTGTTACAATGTATTTTAATTTCGTATCTGATTTATTGAACTCTTACTCAGACCTCAAGCAGCAAATCTTTATAATAGTACTATGTATAGAAAGCAAACTAACTTCTGTTCTGCAACAGTGGAATTTTATATAAAACTGTGAATGTCGATATTATGAATTTCATTTGATTAAAAAAAATGTGAGTTACGGGTTTTCGCTAATATAAATGTTTGTTTCACATCTTTTTTTATGACATATTGTTTATTTCTTATTCTCTGAATTTTGACTGAGGCATGCGCATTTCGATAGATATTCTTTCGACACGTGGCCAGGACATATTAATGGAATGAGCTGAATCAAGGAAAGAATGTCCATTTTTATGCATTTCCCAAAATATTAAATATTTGGTGTATAATTTTTAATTCGAATATGATTCATTTATCTTTAGACTTACAAGAAAAGTACTTATTAAATATTCATCTGTCTTCGATATTAAGGCATGTATATTTCCAGTTTATATAAAAACAAACTTATTTCCATAGCGTTGCTCGGGGTCATACTTTCATCATAGACCTTTTTCATATTTTCTTCATAGACCATCTTTTAAGTGTAACCTTTCAAATCTAACCCTATAATGGTATGATTTGAATGAAAACGCGAGGATTTTGAAGATAGAACATGCATTTTAAACTTTCAAGCGGCAAACTTAATAATTAATGTAATTGTACTAATATAGTATACACGAATAACTTATACATTTATATAAATATGTGCGATTTAACTTGATTATTTATTTGATTTAATTTTAGTTTTAAAAATTATGTTAATTCCTTTATCCCACCGTTAACAGCGAGGAAAATGCTGTAAAGAGAAAATGTTCTTAATGTTTCAGAATGATCTTGAATGCTCCAAAATAGTGTTTAAAAGTTTCTAAGATGTAATAGTGGTAGAAAATATTATAAAATATTCGCATATTATTTAGAATTTTCTAAAAGCTTCTAGAATATCTCAGAAAGATAGAGATGTTCTAGAATATTTTGAATGATCCATGATTTTCAAAAATTGATATAGTTTTGCAAAATGTTTTAGAATGTTACAAAATGCGATATTTAAAAATATTCCAGAATGTTCAATAATACTCCAAAATGCTGTTGAAACCTTTAGGAAGTTCTGCAAATTTGTAAGATGTAATAGTGTTTGAATATATTCTAGTATTCCCATTTGTTTCAGAATTTTAATCTTTATATTGTTTTATTGATCTGAATTCTCCGTCAGCGGTTGCGGTATGGATATCTAACACCAGCAGTATTTTTGCTCGCTTAGTAATAATTGACCGAAGTTTGGTTGAAATCTGTCTTGTGGTTTCTGTCTTTATTAAATATTGTTTCTTTATTTAAATATTAAAGAAACACGGTTTAACATTTTAGCATAGAAATGAAGAAATTATCTTTAATTTTTAAAATCAGTTTTGGGGAAAAGCCGTCGCGTTTAAATGTTGCAACGGCAATAAATGCGTTAACGCAACGCTCTCACTAAAATAAAAAATGAAATATCGCTACCAATTCAGGAGAAATTACCCAATCTTCGCAGATTTTAAATTTAACTTAATCTTGAAGCGTTGCTCAAGTAAAGAAGATATTGTCGAACATTTAATCATTATTAAGTTTTTATTTTTATGTGGTATATTCTTACTTTATTTTATGTGATATATACTTATTTTTAAGTTTTATGTGAACGCATCTGGTAGTAGTTTTAAGTATGTTCTCATCAAAATAATCCAGAGCAAATCTAACAAGAGCACTGGTGGAATTCAGAGCTAATAATAATGTTTTTAATATTAATTACGAATACAAATTTTTAAAACTAGCATTAGCAAAGAGGTTGCTAATCTTGTGTTTTCTTAATTAATTAAAATTCCCCAGATGAATTTTAATTCAGCAAAGAAGTTTTCTTAGCCAGTGTTGTTAGCAGCAGTAGGAAAATATATGTTTGTCTATAATGAAAAAAATACATGCCGTCTATCTGCTTTTGCCTGATGTCAGAAATCAAGCTCATCATTGACCACAAAATTAAGCATTAGACATATATGAAGATACGAATACTTCGAATATTTATTGTAAATATCAGGTGAACAACCGGAACTAAATTTGTAGTCTACATGACAGCAAATAAAATTGGTGTATAACTATCTGAGTTGCTCTATTTTTTATTAGCAGCAGAGAATGATAAGTTGAATGAAACAATGCCCATTATAGGCGTGCCCTGGTATATGCATTGTAGGCCCTGTTGTAGGCCCCATATAGACACGCCCTAACTTTGTCCAACCTCGCTGAAAATTTGGGGGCACTCCTGCTGTCAGAGGTTAAATTACGATCGAAAGCTTTGGAAAATCCAATTCTCTTTTGAGTCTTTAAATTCCAGAACAATGATTACTTGAAGCACGGGTATTCTAAAGGAAAATAAACACAACAGAGTAAAAATAATGCCACCGTTTTTAATTGGAATTCATTGGTAATTAGATATTTTTCTTTGGTCTCTTGAATTTACCATTGGCATAGCTAAAATATTGTGTATAATTTGAATTTATTTTAGTTAATTCGAAGTTAAAACTAAAAGTTGTAAAATATTCTTCGGATTTCTGAATTATTTTCATTATTTAAATTTATCTATATCTTGTTTCAACCGTGTCTGTTTTATTTTACATGGCAAAGTATTCAACAAAAAAAAGCAATAAAAATTATCACTCTTTTAAAAAGCTTTGTATGCGTTAGGCATGATCTGTACTATTTATTTGGAAATTTTATTAACAATTGTTGTATTCAAAGTGATTTGTTTAGTTAGTATTTTTTAAAATTAGTTACTTATATATTGAAATTATTTTTTAAAGTTTTTAATTATAATTAATATTGTTTAATTTTTAAAAATTACTGTCTGTTCATTCATTATGCATTCTTTATTAAAACTGTTAAATATTAAAAATAAATCGTTAGTGCCATTTTCAGTTTAAAAATTTTCACTCTCAGTTTAACAGTTTTTGTTTATTAAAATTTTTGGATCAATCGAATTTTTATTGTGTTCCTTTTAGCTTCGCATTAACCATGCTCCTCTGTACTATTTAAATGCAATTTAAGGAATAAAACTTTGGGAGTGTTGAGAAAACCTAAGTGATATCTTTCTTTTGTAGACAACGTTTATATTTCCATATATTATGGAAATGAAGTTATCTTCAATATTATTCCGAGCCACCCAAAAACATTTTATGAAAACTATCAAGGCGTCCATTTGTTGATAATTTGTTATTCATTAATTAATAATTAAGTTCTGAAAATATTAAAATATTGTATTGTCATCGGGAACATACAACTGTAGAAAATTTCAGAACTCTACTACGGGAGAAGTGAGTGAAAAATCGATTACAAAATTCCATTTTTGCAACCATTAAGCAAATCAAGTTAGATAAAAGCGTGTACAACCAGGTTTAACTGAGGAAGTTTCATTCAAAATAAAATAAGCAACCAAAAATACTTCACGCATCCTGTTTGATCACAGGCAGCAATCCTTTATTTAAAGCACACATTCTATGTACTAATTTTATAAATATTGCTAATTAAGAAAGCAGCCAGATTTGAACACGCCACCATCGAATAAATCCAACCTACTCTTGGTGCTCCACAGGTGTGATGCGTCCAGAAGCAAGTGTTATAAATGAAAATCATCTTATCTTAAATTAAAATGGGTTTATATGTGGAAACTATAAGCAAATCTTTAACCCCAACAAGTGTCAAGCCACTTAGGGGAAGCTGGTTCGGCTTGGGAAATAAAATAAACCTTTAAACTATTAAATTATTTAAAGAATGAGATTTCGTTTAAGATTAATGTGAAGCGAATACTACTCTATTATTCACTAGTACAGTTTACTTTCTTGAATATCTTATGGTCGTTCTAGTGCTATTTTAAATATTTTTGAACAACTTTGTTTTTGGACAGTAATTT
>BGPR01018739.1:14767-30373 GCA_013235015.1 Araneus ventricosus | reverse complement strand
TCAGTCTTTACACCCTGGGGTAAGCGGCCGATTCCAATTCTTCCTTCGAATTCTGTCAGCCGACGACATTAATGAGATCTGCAATTCGAGAAGGCCGTGCGATGGAGCGTGTAAATGTTTAAAACCTCTTCCCGAACGGCACTCCCTGGGGGGCTGCGAGGGAAACTTTCCCATTCCCTCGCTAATGAGGCGGAACAATTAATTAAGTATTTAATTGAACGGCTCTCGCAGACGATTCACCTGGACTCGTTCGCTCTCGGAGCGAGTCCGTCTATCGTTATTATTTTTGCCTTTCTAGGATGATAATCGACTTTTCTTTCGGACTCGCTCTACCAGAAAGACCGCGGAAGAAGGAGAAAAAGAAAAAGAAGAAAAAGAGGAAAGAGAGGATGGAGGGAGCGGAGAGGGTGGGAGAGAAGGATTGTTGAAGAGCTTGTTAAGAAGTCGGACAAAATGGAACTCCCGTATTCTATATCCTGATCTTTTTTCCTTCCCTTTCCTTATAAGAATGTATATTCCTTTACGTCTGTTGAAGAAAGGGAAGGCTTTAAGCGAAAAGTCGGAGGTTGCTTCAAGTTTTTTTTTCCGTCTTTTATGCAGAGAAGGGGATGTTCGTGTAGCGACGGATTTTCTCTTATTATGTGCCGGAGCTGGAAGGACCACTTCCAGGGGGGCTTATGGGATTTTTAACTACTGGATAGGGATCTTTTTTCCATTTTAGGGAAAAGATAAGAGAGTTTCCTAGATAGGAATTCCACTATGCGTGCTGCTTCGCATACTTTAGTTTGTGCTTTAATTAAATATCAAGCATGCAGCCATTGGAGTTTTTAGTTTCTACGCTGTGTTTGGGATGAAACTTTTCAAATTTAACTAAGGTTAGAGCTTAAAAGTAGTGAACATGGATTAGAACGTATTTTGCTTCCAATGTACACAAGTTTTATCTTTATTTAGATTTCAACGAATATTGATCCATACTCTGAAGTCTTCTTTGCAGTAAAGTTTTTACATTAATCTCAAGGATGGAAAAAACTTTAATTTAGTTTTGGAAGTGATCTGATGAGACCCGTAATTGTGAATTTAAAAAAATTAGGATTTAGATTGATTTAAGAAAATAAATTCACTTAATTTATTATATAAAATTAGATTTGTTAATTTATTTGATTAATAAAAAAATAATAAACCAATAATGGCTTGAGACAAGATATTAAAACCTTTAGGTGATTACTACTTCTAATAGTTTTGCGAGAATTAACACCAACCTCCTTTTCCGTGTTAGGGTTTGGAAAATTACCATCTAAATAATAATAAAAAAATATTAATTGAAAATTAGTTTGATTGTTAAAATCACATTTTGTATTCAATGTGCTTATTAACCCTTAAATGTCCAGTGCTGCCTTTAAGAAACTTTTAAATTTTGTCTTCTAAAATCTTGAAAATAAGATTGCTCTAACGTTGTTGTTTCTAATAGGATGCATACAGAAATTGCTATGAAACCAATTTACAACATATAGATGTCAGCCTGAGTGCTTATGAGAAATAAAATTGAATTCGTGTTTTTCAATATTGAGGCTGCATCTCTGTTGCTTTGTTTGTACGTTGAGAATACCATATTTTATTCTGCAATGTTGAAGAAAATTCCCCATTCTTTTTAACTAATTCGTGTTCACCTGTTTTTTAGCCTTAACACCATACTTAAAAAAAATAGGAATTTTGTTAAGTATTTTTCCCATATTTTATTCAAGAAGTCAAATTCAAAGCGAATTCTTAAATCAATTTTCAAAAAATCGAGCATTTGAAATCTTATAATTTTTGTAGTTTTGAAGTTATTAAAAGATAGTGGTTCTAATCAGAAATGGTAAAATAACTTACAATGAACATTTAACAATTTATGAATTTTTGTGGAAAGTATTGTTCTCACGACCTTAGCAAGTGTTAAAAAGTCATTAGAAAGCATGCTCGAACAATACAACCCTGAAAACTATTAAATCCGACAATTTAAACCTCTGAAAAAAGATGAAGCACCTCTCGACAAAGCTGGATAATGAATCTGAAGAGGAATATCTGGAATATTCTGTATTAATCTGACTTGTGCATGAAATAACATCACTAATCGCGTCATAGTAATCTGGCACGCGAATTCCTGTGACCCCTTCCTTCGGAGATGACGTCATCGTTCCGAGTTTATTGGGATCTGTCCATCCGTCTTGGAAATAGCGGATCTCCGTTTTAATTAGATTTCCAAACAGCGTCTTGATACGCCACTTCCTCATCAGGAGCACCCTGATTGCCATCCCGGAGTGACAATAGTGGGTACACCCCCCTTTCGGCTCTTCCCCCTCCCCCAGCATTCGAATGGGGCCCTCACAGGTCACGAACAGGGAATTCCCTCATCCCTGAGGTAAGAGAAGAGGAAGCGCCAGACAATGGATGAGTTATCTTATCTCATTGATGAGGTTCGTCTCCTCTGTCAAGGTGGGTGGGCAGAGGGAATTCATTCCCGAATTACAAAAAGATAGGAAGAGGAAATGAAATTCCACTTCCGAACCACCAAAACATAGGGAACTTGTGTATAGGCACTTACCACCACAATATACCCTCGAACTTGCAGCTAGGACGGTTCCTTGTTGGTTGGAAAGGTATAAGTGAACCTTTATGGAAATAAAGTCTAAAAAACTTCTAAAACTAAATTCAAATGCGTAACATTGAAATCGAAACGTAGACATAAACACACTAAAAATTAGTGTTCCTTAAACATCGATAGACTATCGATACTATCGAAGCCAAGCCTACCCAGATGGCATGCAAGTTTGATTTTGACTTCATATTACCTTATCATAGCAAATTTGACGCGTCAAACCTGAAGCGAACTTGTAGCAAATTCACCGTGACAACTAGCGCCACCTTCCTTGTATTGCTAGCCTGCTGCAAGTTCACCGTGACACATAGCGCCACATCCTTTGCAATAGAAATTTTCAAAACAAGCTTGATGCAAAGATAGCACAAAGAGATAATTATCTTTGTCTCTGTTTTAAAAAAAAACATCCGATTTTTAATAGCATCTCCTAGACCGTCCTTCTTTTTATTAATTCAATAAATCAACGATAATTTGTGAAAAAACTAACTTTTTTATATAAAAAAAATTTGAAACATTTTCCATCTTTTTACTAAAAGTTTTTACTTTAAAGAAAACTATATCGCGTTTTTCTAAATGTTGAAATTTTAACATTTAAAAACAAAATTAAACCGAAAAAAAAGCAGTTAATGTTTGTTCAAAAATAAACTTATACATTTTGTCCCATTTTAAAGTAATTACTTTTGAACTCTAATTGCATAATTTATTCTACTAGCAAAACGTAGTTATCAGCGAAAATCGCTCTCTCTCTTTGACTTCAAATCATATTCTCAACTGAAAAAGTTAATGAAATCAAGAAAATAGTTTAAAATAAATCGTATACGAATCGAATCGAACGATGTATTAGCGAAATATATCTTCTCCTCTCGTAGTCGAGCTGGCGGAGAGGTATAGACGTCAGGCTACCAAGCGGTAGGTCGCGAGTTCTATCCCGGGTTGTGTTCATACTCTGTTTTCGCTATAATTTGCAATGAGTTTGACGCGGCAAGCTTGCTGCAAATTCGTCCCATGGTGACTTCGAAGCTTGCGTTAACTTGCTGCAAACTTGTTTCACACTTGCACTCTTGTCGTGTCAAATTTGCAGTAAGCTTGCAGATTTGCAGTGCAAATTTGCTGCGAACTAAAATTGCTATCTGGGTATAGTATCGGGTTTTCAGAACTATCGACTGAAACAATCGATAGTATCAGTAGTTTCAAAAGAATCGTTACTACCGTAGTTTTCTCCCTGGCAATACTATAGATAAGCGTGTTTTCAGTATTGATAGTATTTGTCGGGAGAAAACTATCAATAGTATCGAAACTATAAGTAGTTTAGTCGATAGTTTGGGAAAAGATCGACTGCACTATCGATAGTTGAACCATCGTTGTTTAAGGAACACTACTAAAAATATACATGTTAATACACGCAATACATTATTGGTTAACAGTTGCAATGTATAGACACTGTGAAACTGTACCACCCCCTCTTTTACTCCTTTCAAGGGCTTTGGTTTACCGTTGTGAATCCACCTTTTAAAAAACTTTCTGCTCAATCCCTTATCACCAAATTCGTCATAATGCCTAAGCCAAGCAGAGAACACTGACGTTGGTTCCTATATAGGTATGAAATCATGATCTGCATATCTTTTTCCAGGCCCAATAAACCTGTTGCACGGTAAATATTCCGTAGGGAGTCAAACGTCCTCCCTCTGGTGTGGTTCGGAAGTTTGGAGAGGGACGCGCCAGCTCAGCTGTCGTCCTCGTCATCTGACCGCGGTTGAAAATCACGAGGTTCGTCCCAAAAATATCCCTCGTGTTGCTTCAAAAACGGGACGTTAATATATCTAAACTAAATCTGTATATGTATGACGTCATCATGATCTGCGTATCTCTTTCCTCGCCCAATAAGTGCCAATACGATACGTTTCTGATTTCCTCAGCTATTGGTGAAATTTACCATTTGTAATTAAGGTCATTAACACACATTTATCTGAATTAAGTATAGGTCATAGGAGAGCGAGACATTTTTCAAGACAATTAATATTTCAAAAGGCGACTCAGACGGTACACACCCGGTACATCTTACATCATTAACAATGAATAATAGTTTTAACTTGGGTGATGACTTTCTACTCCATAATAATTTCAAAATACAGCAACATTTTTAATAGGGTTTTGTCATCCAGTTTGAATTTCTTATTAAATTTATACCATAGTATTACAGTTATGATTACTATAATTGGGTAATTAGGCCTGAAGACTATGAATAAATAACTTTTATAACGTCGGATTGGAAATGTTGCTGGGCTTAAATAAGTATTAGGCTTGGGGAAAAAAACCTAAAACCAGGAATGCAATTAATTTATAAGGATTACCCTATTTTTAAATAAATGACCTTTAGAATAGAGCAATCTTCTTAAATTACAAAACTTTGAACTGTTCAGGAAAAAAAGCAAAAATATACCAAAAAGTAAAATATTAAGACTTAACCAAAAGTCGTGTTCAGGAAACATGCTATACAGTAAAGCTAGTAGTTTCCTTACAATACCAGACGTAGCTATTTAATTTAAAGATAGTCATCCAAAATGTAGTGATAAAATATTATCTATTTGATTAGAGAAAAGGTGCAAAATCATTGATTCTTATTCTTACACGAGTTTGATTAGTTACTCTGTTAGGAAAGGAAATCTTCTTCAATAATTTAATTCTCCCCACCACTCTTTCCATTATATATGTATTGTCTTTTAGGTCTTTTCACGCTGAAAGATTATTTATTGGAAAGACAAATATTTATTCTGGATTTATGCGATATCTTTAGGATAAGTAATCAGGATTTGCGGACTTGATTTTCATACAAATCTTGACTATAATGCAACTGTAGTGTCTAAAAAGAAATTTTCTTCAATTCCTACTCTATTTACGTATCTGGGCAAAGCTCTCATCATTTTAAGGAGGATTAATACAAGTTCTTCATCAAAACAATATATAATGTTGTCTCTTGAGAATGGTCTGTATATCGAGTGACAAATTTACACGGGTCATCATTGGCTGATAAATAAAACCTGTCTGTGAACAAGATAACTCCAAATGTTGGACCTAATCTGTCAAATGGTTGACTATTTGTTGGACTGCATGCTGGAGAGTTTGTGAACGCGATAACTTAACCCCCTTCTTCGTCAGTTTCACATGTCGGCTCTTTTGTGCCCATACGCTATTTAAATCCGTCATTAACTCTTTAATCCCGAGGCGACTTTTTTCTTCTAGATCCTTTAAAACCAATACTTCGTGGGAAGAAACAACATGAATTGGACTCTCCCAACCGGTGTGGTCATTTTCCCCTTCCCTACACCTCCTATAACCTTCCCTTAAGGCGCACGGAAATGGACTGTGGTTGGCAGAGATAAGTGGACCCCCAATCGCGCTTATCTCCTAAGCGATCTGAAAGTTCAGCACCCCTCAATAGAAGCCAGCCGCCTCAGACCGGCCTTCGTTGCTGTTAAAGGGAAATTTTTGAACCGCCCGAAACCGCCTCGCTCGGTATGAGAGGGTTAAGTCAACGTAACAATTAATTTTTAAATACAAAAATGAACTGGTGACGCTTACATGTCTCAAGTATCCTTAATCATCTGAAATAGATGGAATAAATATATATATTAAATGGGTGGTGACATCTAATTGTTAGGTTAAATAAGAACGTAAGGTAAGGGCAAAACTGTAGATGAGTAACAAAATTTCGACGCATTTGGTTGAAGGGAGTGGTACGAATCACATACAGTGCACTCCCGATTATCCGGGTTAATCACCGGGAGGGATCGCACGGACAATAGAAAAACACGGATAATCCGAAAACTCCTTTTTATTAAAGAAAAAATCAACATCAGTACAAAAATATAAAAATTACTTGCATTTGCATGCTGTATAACATCAAACTAGGAATTTTCCTTTTAACATTTACTGCTTAAAAAAATCTGTCATGCGTCTTTGCTTCTGCTGTTTGTTCATCTCTTGTCGTATATCGACACATATTTTACGAACTGTAGTATTGTCACCGCAATCAAATCCTATTCATCCCATATAATCTAACAACGTTTCCACAGATTGTAGAGCAGCAGAACGTGAAATTGTATTTCCCTCATTTAGTACATCTTCGGCATAAGTACCAGCTGATTCTCCATTATCAAGTTTTTGAAGGATTTCTAGTTTTTGTTTAAAATTTAAAACGTTTCGTTTTCGTTTCACACCACTCATTTTTACCAGTAAAAAATTTCACGCTACTAACTGACGATAAACAAGACGCAAAACTAAAGGAACACGTGCGAAAGTGAAAGAAGACGAAGAAGTTAAAGAATGACGTGTCAGGTAGAAGCGTGATCGTACGAGAATGAGCTAGCAGGAAGTGGATGATTCATTTCTCGGAAAATTAGGGGTTGAACCTGTAGAGATTGAACGTGGAAGAAAAAAGAAAAAATCTATTCTTTATCCTCCGCCGTCACGGCTCACTAGTTTCAAAGATTGAATCGCTCGATGGAACATCAACATCGATTTTACATGCATGATAAGCGTGAAAATGTTTCTCTTAAAATTTTTTTGTGAGTCCGGAACGAGCAAGGATAATCCGCAAACTGGATAATCCTCGCACGGGTAATAGAGAGCATTCTGTAATTGATTTTCTCCACTATTCTACGAAATTTCACTCAAAACGTATTGTATTGTGTAAGTATATAACAAAGTCGAGGGGAGAATGGTCCAGCTGGTTCTTGAATTAGGACGGCACCCTAAGTGCACTCCCGGCGGTTGCTTACAGAGGTCTTACTAAATAGAGCAACCTCCCAACAAAAGAAGCTCATGCATTATTCAGTCTATTAATCACTCGTCCAAAGGAAAAAAGGGAGCAAGAAAGAAGGGATCCTGTAAATCACCGCAACGCAGGCAGAAAAGTGATCCCATAATTCTTTGCGAAGGAAAGTAATAAGGAGGGTCGTAATATGCGGATTAAACAAACACGGGCCCTTCAGCCGTGTTTTATGACGGGCCCTCCTAATGGAGCATAAATCGAAGGCCCTCCGCCGTGTCGCCCGCTGGGACACAAATGTCCCGGCGGAACGAGATTTAGCACAGACTGAAAATGGCGCTGGAAATTTAGGAGAATGGTGTCCAGCGTTTTCTATTGTAGACTTGGATGGTCTGAAGAGTGCCTGATTTGAACTGGCGAAACAAAAGGGAAAGATGTTGATTAGATTACAAACACTAAAACTTGGACATAATTCGATATAAATAATTCAAACGCTAAAATTAAAGACATAAATTAAAATACTAACTGATTCTAATAAAGAGTTAGAGCCGAAACGAGATTTATCACCGACTGAAAATGGCGCAGGGCATTCAGGAGAATGGTGTCCAGCGTTTTCTATTGTAGACTTCGATGGTATGAAGAGTTCCTGATTTGAACTGGCGAAACAAAAGGGAAAGATGTTGATTAGATTACAAACACTAAAACTTGGACATAATTTGATATAAATAATTCAAACGCTAAAATTAAAGACATAAATTAAAATACTGATTCTGATGAAGAGTTAGAGCCGCAGAACAGGAAAAATGAAGAGGATATTAATCCTCTGACCGCTTATACTGCGATCCGCGGGTAGGAAGTAGGAAGTAAGTCTATTTTCTGCTGCATCCTACGCTTTTCGCAATCTATTGCGTTTATTTAGTAGTGTTACAGCTTTTATTAGTATTTTACTAATAAAGCGCTGCCTATAAATAACAATTCGCTTCGTTCAACCGTTTCTGAACATGTTTGCGAACATTGCATCTAATTAGCGAGATAAAAAAGACAGTTAATTAGGATAATAACAAGAGAAATAAACCACTAATTAGACCGTAATAAAATACTAAAACTAAAACATGACACTAATTAGACACTAGTTCCAATACAGAATTAGAGCAGTAAAGAAGTAAGAAACAATAATTAGAATACGGAGATAGAGCCACATAATATGAGCACTGTAGTATAAATTTGAAATCTGACATTCTATAGAGTGCTTATGCATTTTTAGGCAAAGTATGAAACAATTGGTATTTCACAAATTTCCTAGGCATTCTATACAATGCCAAATGACAAACCGGCAAATTTATAAATACATCGTCGGTTCGATTTTATAAGAAATAAAATTAAGAGCAATTCAAAATAAAATTATTACCTTTCTCGATTGTGTAATACTGATATAGGCACTATTTCACACTACATCTACGGATGTCCTCTCTTTAATGAAATCAGGAATAACTTTTTTCTGCTGCCTTTGCTTCTTTGGGTATCTTGGATCTTGTTCAGAACGGTCAATCAAGAAGAGGCTTAATTGAAATTGTTAAATCTGTTTTTCAGGTCTCTCTTGAATGTTAAGGTATCCGAACACGTTCGGAGCACTTTTTTTAAAAATTGTAAAATAGAAACACCAAAATATGTTTTTTAGATTCGAATTTAATAAATATTAATATTAGAGTATGATTTTTGTGTACAAATTATTATAAATTTAGAAAAATCTTGAATTTCTGCTGCTTTTAAGAGGAAATTCCCCAAAACTCCAAACATGCTAGAGGTCAAACTTTTGTAATAATTCAAATAAAACTAATACTAAAATAAACTACATACTATGGACTAGTGCTTGTACTAGAATCTTAACATTCTTTGGATAAATAAAAATTTTAGAGCTAATCGAACAATCATTATAAGATTTTCAGCAAATTTTTTATGTCATTTTTCAAATAAAAGGCCATAATTAAAAGAAATATTGCTGCAATATACATTATTCTAGTACATTCACTAGAGACACATTTGAAGAAAGTGTTCACAAAATTTCAGAACAATCGAATGATAATATCTTGAGTTCATGTTTGAAGTGTGAAAATTATATATAAAATCTAGTTTTGAGAAAAATGAAATTTTAGTTTTGCCACGCGCTTAAATTAAGTGTCTAAACTTCAAAACAATTTCCTAAAAACATACTAACATCATATTAACTTGAAAAAATGCAGTTTAAAAGAATTTTTGACAGGGTTCTGTCCCTTTAAATGACAACTTCCGGTTAATTAAACGCCCACTTCCGGTTTTCGGTTTGTTATAAAACAATTAATATCTCATCTTCTAATTAACGTACCGACAAAAGTAAATATGTTTTAGAAAGGTAAATGAATGAACTATCCAAAACATCAAAAATTAAAAAATGGGAATTTTGACCGAAAATCGACTTTTGAACGTGTTCGAATAGCTCAAACTTTTTTCTTTTCTTACTCTTTTCAATTGATTCCATGTTTTTTTCTTGTACTGTGTTATAAACTGTATTCTTGTGGTGTTTTGAATTACGTAGTGCCGGTGTGGTTGATGGACTTTTGGTGGAGCTTTGGTCTCTGTGGTTCTTTCGGGTGGTGGTGGTTTGAAATTTCGGGTCTTGGGTCAGTGCCTTGCAACTCTACTGCTCCACGCGTTCCTCTTACTTATTGTTACAGTTACCTAAATTGCATTTTGTGAAATTCACCAGGTTCATCGGACAAGTTTGTAGCTGGGTTGTTGTGGTCACGGGGATGTAGATGGAGGTGGGGTTGTGGTCTTTAGGAGGTAGCTCCACCAGTCCGACTGGTTTCTCTTCCAGCTGGGCTTTCGCTCGACGGGCCATTTGTACTTGCTCCGTATGCCATGCTGCAGGACGGGATAGTTCCAGTCTGGTTTACCTTTCTCGATGCAGAGTAGGTACGTATTTTATTTTGTTTTCTTTAATAGGAAAGACATAAAATTTGTTTTCTATACTTTCATTTTCCTTTACGTATTTCGAATAAAAGACTCTTAATGTAGCTCTTTTATAATTTTTTGTAACTAATATCTGTATTTCTGTAGAATGCACTTCCTTTAAACACAAGCCTTATCACGACATTCTTCTCATACTATGCCAAAATAGCATTTTTCATTCTAAAGAATGCCTAGGAAAGGTATGTAACATATTGAAATAATTCTCGCATGTAATACTTTGCCTTAAATGTCAAGGCATTCTGTAGAATGACGGTGTTTCATACTTTGCCGGTTATATAAGGTTAGTTTCCTCATAACTTTAACCCCTTGCAATCGGATGGCGTCATTTATGCACCATTCTAGACTGTACATCATTGGCGTTTCTTGACTTCGGTAGTCAAATTATACCTCCTTAGTTGTAAGAAGAAGGTATTTATTTTTCGAAAAATAATAAATTAATTTAGTATTGAAGCCCTGGTATTCACTGAGTAATTATTCATCTAATCACTTTTCCCAGTGCAAAGGGTTAAACTTTTACGTAATTAGGGCACAGTGGGGTAAAATGGGATACCTAAGGTTTTGAAGGCCGGTTGGAGCTAAACTATTCGACATAAAGCTTGTTAAATTTACTAAAATATTCTCTATCAGAGTTTAATACATATTTCTGGAAAAGTCGCAGTTTTATTACTTTTTTACTAATGATTTTTTTGTAGAAAAAGTCAAAGTACCGCGTTTTACCCCGCTAGTGGCTTAAAACGGGATACACATGTTAACTCTATGGGAAATCTAGATTTTCAGTGGAAAAGTAGCACATTTTTTATTTTATGTGACAATTTAAGAATAAAATAATTTTCTAAGATTTAACAATAGTTATAATATTTGACAGTTTAGAGAAAAACGATTTTTTTAAAAAAATTTGACAATAGTTACCGTAGTTGATTATTTAAGAATAAAGGCAATTAGTTTAAGAATAGTAATAAGTAAGTAATAATTCACATAACGTTGTTGTCTTTATTCTCCGCTCCACTGCATATTTAGTGGAATCATTTAGTTTTTTTTTATAACACGGCTTTTCAGTTTTGGTTCTTCATACTCTTCTCTTTTTGATTATTTTGATGTTTTCTTTTTCTGCTTTTTGAGTTACACAAAACAATTTTCTCTTCTTTTAATAGCATTTATTCTTCATTTTCTCTTTTCTTCTAACTGTTGGAAATGCTTTCTATCAGATCATTTGACACAACGGTAAAATAGGAATGGCCCTCACAAACTGCCAACTATTTCGCAACCTAAGAAAATCCTCTTCGGTCGGGTATCCATAGCTTCCCCTAGTATCCCGTTTTATCACACAAGAAGTATCCGTTTTTACCCCGAGTGCAGAGGTCATAAGAAACGAAACAAAACAGAACAGCGCAATTACTGGAGTAAGTCCTTATTCTTTGACAGGGTATAAATCCTTAGTAGACGTATAATAAGCTGGACTAAAAATGGTTTTTCTAACTGTAATAATTTTTAAGTAAGGATAGTTTCAAATCATACAAACATTGGAGAGGTGACGTCATAAAACAAACCTTCACAGACGAAGTGAATTTTACAACAACAAAATGGAAACTATTCTTTTTTCTTTCCTAGGTGGAGAACAATTCAGTATTTGTCCACTAGAAAGAAGAATTAATAACGCCGAAATCAAACTATCTCGTTTTAACCCACTATTCCCCACTTTTATTTAATTTATTCAAATAGAACATAATTACGTTTCACTTAAAGGTGAACTATGAATGCTGTTATCGAAAGACACAATTATAACGCCACTAAACATAGTGTGCTCAAGATTCGCACTAGATTTCAGCTTGCTATGTAAAATCAAGCTCAAATATTCCATTAATGAATCGTAAGCTGATTGTTACCACAATAATTCTTGTATTCAAGATAAGGGAAAGAGATTCCAATTTATTCTCCATACTCGCTGAATCAGTTCGCGCAAACATAACAGAATTAGAAAGTAGGACCAGAAAAATAATGCATGGACATTTTACTTACGAAAAAATGAACATAGAAATTTCTCAGTATCCAAAAATAATCAAGAGCAGCTCCAATAAAACATTTGTAACGAAAACCTTACACACTTTTCAGATTCTTCTAAGCAAAAGCACCAACATTATTTCAAGCGATCTTCATTTGAAGCAACAACCATAGATGGAGTTAAGTCAGTGATAATGGTAGGGGAAAAACATTCATCAGTTCTTTTCAAAATTATAAAAAGTTTCGGTTCATAATGAATTAAAGAAAAGGAAATGAACTTAAGAGTTGTCTATTTGTGTTTTATAACGCAATGGCCATATTTGACTTTACAATTTTAAAGAGCAGAAAATCATTACCATTGATCGTTTTATCAAATCCTTCATTCCGGTATTTATGCCATTGTGAAAGTTATGATAAAAATATTGTTTTCTTTGAATGTTAACAGAGAGGCAGAAATTTTACTTAGCTTTCATTTCATAGCATATACTTCTCTCAATATATTTGCGCCACAACAAAATGATGTTAATTACTCTTTCCGCGACGCTTCATTTAATTTTACAAATTTTTAATGATCATAATGAGTGTTTAAAATCCTTCAAGATTGTTGAGCCCACTTCCTACCAGAGGGAGAGGGCCTAAGGAGAAAAAGAAAGAACACTATGCAGTTTTTTCCGGTCAGTGACAAAAACACTAAAGAGAACTGTAGTCCGGATAATGGCAAAAAATAAAAGATATGAAAGAGTTTCTGCTGTTGCCGTAGCAATGATGGGGAGGGGAAAATGGAGTACGAAGGACTACGAGATTCATACCAGGTGGTTCAAAACTAAGGAGGGAAAAAGAAGGGTGTTTCACTGCTGGTCCAAAGGTTCAGTTGATTAACGAAAATCAATGAAAGACGATTCCGCGAAAAACACTTTTAGTTTATTGAAAGTATTATAAGTACTTGGACTTGAAAATATTTTTATCGCGAGCAACGCCGGGCATATCAGCTAGTGAAGAATAAAATATCATTTTACATCGGTAGCAAAGTGATATCTAGGTCTTATGACGATGCTTAATAAAAGAAGGACCTTTAAATTTAAAAGACACATTTATGTTTACATATTTAGGCAAGTTTTGATGGTAAAAATTTAAATGCTATCCGATAAATATCTATTTGACGTAAGTATTGTTTTAAATTTATTGCGTATTTTACCGAAGGATGTATAGAGAACTATACATCACACTGCCACTGATTTAAAATGATTTTATCTTTCTCAGCATAGTCCAATCTGACTCCAATCACAAAACATAACCAAACAACTCCTAGGTTGACTTTTATCGATAAATAATTGTGTTCTTTGAGAGAACTCGTCAACTCATTCTTTTCACAACAGCAATTTGCAATTCAGAAAAGAAAATGGTATAAGGAGAGCAAATCATCGGTTAACAAGCAGCACCACCTATCTCGATATTTTGAAATTTCAAAGAGGAAGATTCAAATGAATGTTTTGCCACCAATAACGAATATTTCTGAATTTTTTTAAGATCTACTACGAACATGAGACTACATGTTCCAACCAGAGGTGAAAAAAAACTAGAAATATTCGTTATTGGTTGCGAAAAATTCATTTGAATCTTCCTCTTTGAAATTTCAAAAAATCGAGATAGGTGGTGCTGCTTGTTAACCGACGAAATAATACAATTCTCTATTATAATGTCATGAGTAAAAAACTATATAGAAAAATGTGTAATTTCTGGACCTACGTCGAGGTCAAGTTAACTTTACGGCATGTGTAGTGGCGAGATTTACTAATCTAGTCGCTGAGGTATTCGGTACATAGAACGATTAACACTCAAGTGCTTCCTATTAACTAGTACGATAATACAATACTCAGTTTCTCAACATATCATGCCTATATTCCACATATATCAGAAGTACACCATTGTGAGAAATCACAGAGCTGGCGACACAGTCAAAGCAAGACTACTAGATAACAAAATAACAAATTTAATAAAATAACAACTAAATTAAAATCCCAAATCAAATCATAAAATCATACTACTATAAATCATAATACTGTTAGCTACCAAATGATACAAAAAGAAGAGAATGAACAGAAGCAATCAGTCCTTAAATGCTGCAACAGGCTCGTCGCTATTGGTCGATGTGTGACATCACAAAGAGGGCGGATCCGATCTGCATGTAATTACAATTCAGGATATTGCCAGATGCCGCGATGATACCACAGATGAGAAACTCAAATACAACATTTCAGAAAAAAAATACGTCTGTTTTCATGGAATGGAACTTATGCACCGTTTGGGTTCGAGAGTATAGAAAAACAGCTGTGGAGGAATAAACAAAATGATCGGCGTATAAGCGACTCAGAAATAAAAGCAGTTCTGAGTCAGCTGTTTAAGATTGACCAATGGCTGCCTCCGGCAGATCACGTGTCGGAGGATGTGACGTCACATGCATAAGGTCCATTGCGAATATGCTCATTCTCTTTTTTTATGCTATTGCACTTCGATTGTTAATCCTTGTCAAGATTTATGCTGCTGTCATTCACCTACAGTTTTTTCTCATTTTCTTAATTTTGATACCTGCATTGACAAAAGAATGTTGATACAATGTCGCTCTTAACCTTTTAAAGATCCATTTCTTTCTGCTAATAATTCATTAAAATATTTTTGGAATTGGGATTGATTTAAGAAATAAATTCATTTATCTTAATAGAGAAAATTAATTTGATTTGCCATTTAATTTTATTAATTACCAAATCAAGATATTTTTATTGGGTTCAGATAAGAAACTGGAACATCCAGGTTTTGTTTGCGAGAACCTTCTTTTCAGCGTTAGGTATTGACACAACATTGTATCAAAATAATAATTATGAATTGATAATTAATTTGAATCTTAGAACCACATTATGAAGTAAAAGAATTTATTAATATTTTTCTGCGGTTTCGGAAGTTCTTAATAAACAGCAGCTGTAATCAACGGTAGTAACATAACTCGCCACGCCTATTTAAAAATTGATTAATTTAGTGATAAATATATTTCTGACGATCTTAGGAAGAGTGAAATTATAACTGCCCATCGTGTCAATGCTGCAATTATTCAAAGTCGACTAAATTGCTTTAAAAATGGAGTTTCTTCTCAATCGTTTTTACATACACAACATCATCCACATCCACATTTTTCACTTTAAAG
>BGPR01018738.1:14767-30373 GCA_013235015.1 Araneus ventricosus | reverse complement strand
TCAGTCTTTACACCCTGGGGTAAGCGGCCGATTCCAATTCTTCCTTCGAATTCTGTCAGCCGACGACATTAATGAGATCTGCAATTCGAGAAGGCCGTGCGATGGAGCGTGTAAATGTTTAAAACCTCTTCCCGAACGGCACTCCCTGGGGGGCTGCGAGGGAAACTTTCCCATTCCCTCGCTAATGAGGCGGAACAATTAATTAAGTATTTAATTGAACGGCTCTCGCAGACGATTCACCTGGACTCGTTCGCTCTCGGAGCGAGTCCGTCTATCGTTATTATTTTTGCCTTTCTAGGATGATAATCGACTTTTCTTTCGGACTCGCTCTACCAGAAAGACCGCGGAAGAAGGAGAAAAAGAAAAAGAAGAAAAAGAGGAAAGAGAGGATGGAGGGAGCGGAGAGGGTGGGAGAGAAGGATTGTTGAAGAGCTTGTTAAGAAGTCGGACAAAATGGAACTCCCGTATTCTATATCCTGATCTTTTTTCCTTCCCTTTCCTTATAAGAATGTATATTCCTTTACGTCTGTTGAAGAAAGGGAAGGCTTTAAGCGAAAAGTCGGAGGTTGCTTCAAGTTTTTTTTTCCGTCTTTTATGCAGAGAAGGGGATGTTCGTGTAGCGACGGATTTTCTCTTATTATGTGCCGGAGCTGGAAGGACCACTTCCAGGGGGGCTTATGGGATTTTTAACTACTGGATAGGGATCTTTTTTCCATTTTAGGGAAAAGATAAGAGAGTTTCCTAGATAGGAATTCCACTATGCGTGCTGCTTCGCATACTTTAGTTTGTGCTTTAATTAAATATCAAGCATGCAGCCATTGGAGTTTTTAGTTTCTACGCTGTGTTTGGGATGAAACTTTTCAAATTTAACTAAGGTTAGAGCTTAAAAGTAGTGAACATGGATTAGAACGTATTTTGCTTCCAATGTACACAAGTTCTATCTTTATTTAGATTTCAACGAATATTGATCCATACTCTGAAGTCTTCTTTGCAGTAAAGTTTTTACATTAATCTCAAGGATGGAAAAAACTTTAATTTAGTTTTGGAAGTGATCTGATGAGACCCGTAATTGTGAATTTAAAAAAATTAGGATTTAGATTGATTTAAGAAAATAAATTCACTTAATTTATTATATAAAATTAGATTTGTTAATTTATTTGATTAATAAAAAAATAATAAACCAATAATGGCTTGAGACAAGATATTAAAACCTTTAGGTGATTACTACTTCTAATAGTTTTGCGAGAATTAACACCAACCTCCTTTTCCGTGTTAGGGTTTGGAAAATTACCATCTAAATAATAATAAAAAAATATTAATTGAAAATTAGTTTGATTGTTAAAATCACATTTTGTATTCAATGTGCTTATTAACCCTTAAATGTCCAGTGCTGCCTTTAAGAAACTTTTAAATTTTGTCTTCTAAAATCTTGAAAATAAGATTGCTCTAACGTTGTTGTTTCTAATAGGATGCATACAGAAATTGCTATGAAACCAATTTACAACATATAGATGTCAGCCTGAGTGCTTATGAGAAATAAAATTGAATTCGTGTTTTTCAATATTGAGGCTGCATCTCTGTTGCTTTGTTTGTACGTTGAGAATACCATATTTTATTCTGCAATGTTGAAGAAAATTCCCCATTCTTTTTAACTAATTCGTGTTCACCTGTTTTTTAGCCTTAACACCATACTTAAAAAAAATAGGAATTTTGTTAAGTATTTTTCCCATATTTTATTCAAGAAGTCAAATTCAAAGCGAATTCTTAAATCAATTTTCAAAAAATCGAGCATTTGAAATCTTATAATTTTTGTAGTTTTGAAGTTATTAAAAGATAGTGGTTCTAATCAGAAATGGTAAAATAACTTACAATGAACATTTAACAATTTATGAATTTTTGTGGAAAGTATTGTTCTCACGACCTTAGCAAGTGTTAAAAAGTCATTAGAAAGCATGCTCGAACAATACAACCCTGAAAACTATTAAATCCGACAATTTAAACCTCTGAAAAAAGATGAAGCACCTCTCGACAAAGCTGGATAATGAATCTGAAGAGGAATATCTGGAATATTCTGTATTAATCTGACTTGTGCATGAAATAACATCACTAATCGCGTCATAGTAATCTGGCACACGAATTCCTGTGACCCCTTCCTTCGGAGATGACGTCACCGTTCCGAGTTTATTGGGATCTGTCCATCCGTCTTGGAAATAGCGGATCTCCGTTTTAATTAGATTTCCAAACAGCGTCTTGATACGCCACTTCCTCATCAGGAGCACCCTGATTGCCATCCCGGAGTGACAATAGTGGGTACACCCCCCTTTCGGCTCTTCCCCCTCCCCCAGCATTCGAATGGGGCCCTCACAGGTCACGAACAGGGAATTCCCTCATCCCTGAGGTAAGAGAAGAGGAAGCGCCAGACAATGGATGAGTTATCTTATCTCATTGATGAGGTTCGTCTCCTCTGTCAAGGTGGGTGGGCAGAGGGAATTCATTCCCGAATTACAAAAAGATAGGAAGAGGAAATGAAATTCCACTTCCGAACCACCAAAACATAGGGAACTTGTGTATAGGCACTTACCACCACAATATACCCTCGAACTTGCAGCTAGGACGGTTCCTTGTTGGTTGGAAAGGTATAAGTGAACCTTTATGGAAATAAAGTCTAAAAAACTTCTAAAACTAAATTCAAATGCGTAACATTGAAATCGAAACGTAGACATAAACACACTAAAAATTAGTGTTCCTTAAACATCGATAGACTATCGATACTATCGAAGCCAAGCCTACCCAGATGGCATGCAAGTTTGATTTTGACTTCATATTACCTTATCATAGCAAATTTGACGCGTCAAACCTGAAGCGAACTTGTAGCAAATTCACCGTGACAACTAGCGCCACCTTCCTTGTATTGCTAGCCTGCTGCAAGTTCACCGTGACACATAGCGCCACATCCTTTGCAATAGAAATTTTCAAAACAAGCTTGATGCAAAGATAGCACAAAGAGATAATTATCTTTGTCTCTGTTTTAAAAAAAAACATCCGATTTTTAATAGCATCTCCTAGACCGTCCTTCTTTTTATTAATTCAATAAATCAACGATAATTTGTGAAAAAACTAACTTTTTTATATAAAAAAAATTTGAAACATTTTCCATCTTTTTACTAAAAGTTTTTACTTTAAAGAAAACTATATCGCGTTTTTCTAAATGTTGAAATTTTAACATTTAAAAACAAAATTAAACCGAAAAAAAAGCAGTTAATGTTTGTTCAAAAATAAACTTATACATTTTGTCCCATTTTAAAGTAATTACTTTTGAACTCTAATTGCATAATTTATTCTACTAGCAAAACGTAGTTATCAGCGAAAATCGCTCTCTCTCTTTGACTTCAAATCATATTCTCAACTGAAAAAGTTAATGAAATCAAGAAAATAGTTTAAAATAAATCGTATACGAATCGAATCGAACGATGTATTAGCGAAATATATCTTCTCCTCTCGTAGTCGAGCTGGCGGAGAGGTATAGACGTCAGGCTACCAAGCGGTAGGTCGCGAGTTCTATCCCGGGTTGTGTTCATACTCTGTTTTCGCTATAATTTGCAATGAGTTTGACGCGGCAAGCTTGCTGCAAATTCGTCCCATGGTGACTTCGAAGCTTGCGTTAACTTGCTGCAAACTTGTTTCACACTTGCACTCTTGTCGTGTCAAATTTGCAGTAAGCTTGCAGATTTGCAGTGCAAATTTGCTGCGAACTAAAATTGCTATCTGGGTATAGTATCGGGTTTTCAGAACTATCGACTGAAACAATCGATAGTATCAGTAGTTTCAAAAGAATCGTTACTACCGTAGTTTTCTCCCTGGCAATACTATAGATAAGCGTGTTTTCAGTATTGATAGTATTTGTCGGGAGAAAACTATCAATAGTATCGAAACTATAAGTAGTTTAGTCGATAGTTTGGGAAAAGATCGACTGCACTATCGATAGTTGAACCATCGTTGTTTAAGGAACACTACTAAAAATATACATGTTAATACACGCAATACATTATTGGTTAACAGTTGCAATGTATAGACACTGTGAAACTGTACCACCCCCTCTTTTACTCCTTTCAAGGGCTTTGGTTTACCGTTGTGAATCCACCTTTTAAAAAACTTTCTGCTCAATCCCTTATCACCAAATTCGTCATAATGCCTAAGCCAAGCAGAGAACACTGACGTTGGTTCCTATATAGGTATGAAATCATGATCTGCATATCTTTTTCCAGGCCCAATAAACCTGTTGCACGGTAAATATTCCGTAGGGAGTCAAACGTCCTCCCTCTGGTGTGGTTCGGAAGTTTGGAGAGGGACGCGCCAGCTCAGCTGTCGTCCTCGTCATCTGACCGCGGTTGAAAATCACGAGGTTCGTCCCAAAAATATCCCTCGTGTTGCTTCAAAAACGGGACGTTAATATATCTAAACTAAATCTGTATATGTATGACGTCATCATGATCTGCGTATCTCTTTCCTCGCCCAATAAGTGCCAATACGATACGTTTCTGATTTCCTCAGCTATTGGTGAAATTTACCATTTGTAATTAAGGTCATTAACACACATTTATCTGAATTAAGTATAGGTCATAGGAGAGCGAGACATTTTTCAAGACAATTAATATTTCAAAAGGCGACTCAGACGGTACACACCCGGTACATCTTACATCATTAACAATGAATAATAGTTTTAACTTGGGTGATGACTTTCTACTCCATAATAATTTCAAAATACAGCAACATTTTTAATAGGGTTTTGTCATCCAGTTTGAATTTCTTATTAAATTTATACCATAGTATTACAGTTATGATTACTATAATTGGGTAATTAGGCCTGAAGACTATGAATAAATAACTTTTATAACGTCGGATTGGAAATGTTGCTGGGCTTAAATAAGTATTAGGCTTGGGGAAAAAAACCTAAAACCAGGAATGCAATTAATTTATAAGGATTACCCTATTTTTAAATAAATGACCTTTAGAATAGAGCAATCTTCTTAAATTACAAAACTTTGAACTGTTCAGGAAAAAAAGCAAAAATATACCAAAAAGTAAAATATTAAGACTTAACCAAAAGTCGTGTTCAGGAAACATGCTATACAGTAAAGCTAGTAGTTTCCTTACAATACCAGACGTAGCTATTTAATTTAAAGATAGTCATCCAAAATGTAGTGATAAAATATTATCTATTTGATTAGAGAAAAGGTGCAAAATCATTGATTCTTATTCTTACACGAGTTTGATTAGTTACTCTGTTAGGAAAGGAAATCTTCTTCAATAATTTAATTCTCCCCACCACTCTTTCCATTATATATGTATTGTCTTTTAGGTCTTTTCACGCTGAAAGATTATTTATTGGAAAGACAAATATTTATTCTGGATTTATGCGATATCTTTAGGATAAGTAATCAGGATTTGCGGACTTGATTTTCATACAAATCTTGACTATAATGCAACTGTAGTGTCTAAAAAGAAATTTTCTTCAATTCCTACTCTATTTACGTATCTGGGCAAAGCTCTCATCATTTTAAGGAGGATTAATACAAGTTCTTCATCAAAACAATATATAATGTTGTCTCTTGAGAATGGTCTGTATATCGAGTGACAAATTTACACGGGTCATCATTGGCTGATAAATAAAACCTGTCTGTGAACAAGATAACTCCAAATGTTGGACCTAATCTGTCAAATGGTTGACTATTTGTTGGACTGCATGCTGGAGAGTTTGTGAACGCGATAACTTAACCCCCTTCTTCGTCAGTTTCACATGTCGGCTCTTTTGTGCCCATACGCTATTTAAATCCGTCATTAACTCTTTAATCCCGAGGCGACTTTTTTCTTCTAGATCCTTTAAAACCAATACTTCGTGGGAAGAAACAACATGAATTGGACTCTCCCAACCGGTGTGGTCATTTTCCCCTTCCCTACACCTCCTATAACCTTCCCTTAAGGCGCACGGAAATGGACTGTGGTTGGCAGAGATAAGTGGACCCCCAATCGCGCTTATCTCCTAAGCGATCTGAAAGTTCAGCACCCCTCAATAGAAGCCAGCCGCCTCAGACCGGCCTTCGTTGCTGTTAAAGGGAAATTTTTGAACCGCCCGAAACCGCCTCGCTCGGTATGAGAGGGTTAAGTCAACGTAACAATTAATTTTTAAATACAAAAATGAACTGGTGACGCTTACATGTCTCAAGTATCCTTAATCATCTGAAATAGATGGAATAAATATATATATTAAATGGGTGGTGACATCTAATTGTTAGGTTAAATAAGAACGTAAGGTAAGGGCAAAACTGTAGATGAGTAACAAAATTTCGACGCATTTGGTTGAAGGGAGTGGTACGAATCACATACAGTGCACTCCCGATTATCCGGGTTAATCACCGGGAGGGATCGCACGGACAATAGAAAAACACGGATAATCCGAAAACTCCTTTTTATTAAAGAAAAAATCAACATCAGTACAAAAATATAAAAATTACTTGCATTTGCATGCTGTATAACATCAAACTAGGAATTTTCCTTTTAACATTTACTGCTTAAAAAAATCTGTCATGCGTCTTTGCTTCTGCTGTTTGTTCATCTCTTGTCGTATATCGACACATATTTTACGAACTGTAGTATTGTCACCGCAATCAAATCCTATTCATCCCATATAATCTAACAACGTTTCCACAGATTGTAGAGCAGCAGAACGTGAAATTGTATTTCCCTCATTTAGTACATCTTCGGCATAAGTACCAGCTGATTCTCCATTATCAAGTTTTTGAAGGATTTCTAGTTTTTGTTTAAAATTTAAAACGTTTCGTTTTCGTTTCACACCACTCATTTTTACCAGTAAAAAATTTCACGCTACTAACTGACGATAAACAAGACGCAAAACTAAAGGAACACGTGCGAAAGTGAAAGAAGACGAAGAAGTTAAAGAATGACGTGTCAGGTAGAAGCGTGATCGTACGAGAATGAGCTAGCAGGAAGTGGATGATTCATTTCTCGGAAAATTAGGGGTTGAACCTGTAGAGATTGAACGTGGAAGAAAAAAGAAAAAATCTATTCTTTATCCTCCGCCGTCACGGCTCACTAGTTTCAAAGATTGAATCGCTCGATGGAACATCAACATCGATTTTACATGCATGATAAGCGTGAAAATGTTTCTCTTAAAATTTTTTTGTGAGTCCGGAACGAGCAAGGATAATCCGCAAACTGGATAATCCTCGCACGGGTAATAGAGAGCATTCTGTAATTGATTTTCTCCACTATTCTACGAAATTTCACTCAAAACGTATTGTATTGTGTAAGTATATAACAAAGTCGAGGGGAGAATGGTCCAGCTGGTTCTTGAATTAGGACGGCACCCTAAGTGCACTCCCGGCGGTTGCTTACAGAGGTCTTACTAAATAGAGCAACCTCCCAACAAAAGAAGCTCATGCATTATTCAGTCTATTAATCACTCGTCCAAAGGAAAAAAGGGAGCAAGAAAGAAGGGATCCTGTAAATCACCGCAACGCAGGCAGAAAAGTGATCCCATAATTCTTTGCGAAGGAAAGTAATAAGGAGGGTCGTAATATGCGGATTAAACAAACACGGGCCCTTCAGCCGTGTTTTATGACGGGCCCTCCTAATGGAGCATAAATCGAAGGCCCTCCGCCGTGTCGCCCGCTGGGACACAAATGTCCCGGCGGAACGAGATTTAGCACAGACTGAAAATGGCGCTGGAAATTTAGGAGAATGGTGTCCAGCGTTTTCTATTGTAGACTTGGATGGTCTGAAGAGTGCCTGATTTGAACTGGCGAAACAAAAGGGAAAGATGTTGATTAGATTACAAACACTAAAACTTGGACATAATTCGATATAAATAATTCAAACGCTAAAATTAAAGACATAAATTAAAATACTAACTGATTCTAATAAAGAGTTAGAGCCGAAACGAGATTTATCACCGACTGAAAATGGCGCAGGGCATTCAGGAGAATGGTGTCCAGCGTTTTCTATTGTAGACTTCGATGGTATGAAGAGTTCCTGATTTGAACTGGCGAAACAAAAGGGAAAGATGTTGATTAGATTACAAACACTAAAACTTGGACATAATTTGATATAAATAATTCAAACGCTAAAATTAAAGACATAAATTAAAATACTGATTCTGATGAAGAGTTAGAGCCGCAGAACAGGAAAAATGAAGAGGATATTAATCCTCTGACCGCTTATACTGCGATCCGCGGGTAGGAAGTAGGAAGTAAGTCTATTTTCTGCTGCATCCTACGCTTTTCGCAATCTATTGCGTTTATTTAGTAGTGTTACAGCTTTTATTAGTATTTTACTAATAAAGCGCTGCCTATAAATAACAATTCGCTTCGTTCAACCGTTTCTGAACATGTTTGCGAACATTGCATCTAATTAGCGAGATAAAAAAGACAGTTAATTAGGATAATAACAAGAGAAATAAACCACTAATTAGACCGTAATAAAATACTAAAACTAAAACATGACACTAATTAGACACTAGTTCCAATACAGAATTAGAGCAGTAAAGAAGTAAGAAACAATAATTAGAATACGGAGATAGAGCCACATAATATGAGCACTGTAGTATAAATTTGAAATCTGACATTCTATAGAGTGCTTATGCATTTTTAGGCAAAGTATGAAACAATTGGTATTTCACAAATTTCCTAGGCATTCTATACAATGCCAAATGACAAACCGGCAAATTTATAAATACATCGTCGGTTCGATTTTATAAGAAATAAAATTAAGAGCAATTCAAAATAAAATTATTACCTTTCTCGATTGTGTAATACTGATATAGGCACTATTTCACACTACATCTACGGATGTCCTCTCTTTAATGAAATCAGGAATAACTTTTTTCTGCTGCCTTTGCTTCTTTGGGTATCTTGGATCTTGTTCAGAACGGTCAATCAAGAAGAGGCTTAATTGAAATTGTTAAATCTGTTTTTCAGGTCTCTCTTGAATGTTAAGGTATCCGAACACGTTCGGAGCACTTTTTTTAAAAATTGTAAAATAGAAACACCAAAATATGTTTTTTAGATTCGAATTTAATAAATATTAATATTAGAGTATGATTTTTGTGTACAAATTATTATAAATTTAGAAAAATCTTGAATTTCTGCTGCTTTTAAGAGGAAATTCCCCAAAACTCCAAACATGCTAGAGGTCAAACTTTTGTAATAATTCAAATAAAACTAATACTAAAATAAACTACATACTATGGACTAGTGCTTGTACTAGAATCTTAACATTCTTTGGATAAATAAAAATTTTAGAGCTAATCGAACAATCATTATAAGATTTTCAGCAAATTTTTTATGTCATTTTTCAAATAAAAGGCCATAATTAAAAGAAATATTGCTGCAATATACATTATTCTAGTACATTCACTAGAGACACATTTGAAGAAAGTGTTCACAAAATTTCAGAACAATCGAATGATAATATCTTGAGTTCATGTTTGAAGTGTGAAAATTATATATAAAATCTAGTTTTGAGAAAAATGAAATTTTAGTTTTGCCACGCGCTTAAATTAAGTGTCTAAACTTCAAAACAATTTCCTAAAAACATACTAACATCATATTAACTTGAAAAAATGCAGTTTAAAAGAATTTTTGACAGGGTTCTGTCCCTTTAAATGACAACTTCCGGTTAATTAAACGCCCACTTCCGGTTTTCGGTTTGTTATAAAACAATTAATATCTCATCTTCTAATTAACGTACCGACAAAAGTAAATATGTTTTAGAAAGGTAAATGAATGAACTATCCAAAACATCAAAAATTAAAAAATGGGAATTTTGACCGAAAATCGACTTTTGAACGTGTTCGAATAGCTCAAACTTTTTTCTTTTCTTACTCTTTTCAATTGATTCCATGTTTTTTTCTTGTACTGTGTTATAAACTGTATTCTTGTGGTGTTTTGAATTACGTAGTGCCGGTGTGGTTGATGGACTTTTGGTGGAGCTTTGGTCTCTGTGGTTCTTTCGGGTGGTGGTGGTTTGAAATTTCGGGTCTTGGGTCAGTGCCTTGCAACTCTACTGCTCCACGCGTTCCTCTTACTTATTGTTACAGTTACCTAAATTGCATTTTGTGAAATTCACCAGGTTCATCGGACAAGTTTGTAGCTGGGTTGTTGTGGTCACGGGGATGTAGATGGAGGTGGGGTTGTGGTCTTTAGGAGGTAGCTCCACCAGTCCGACTGGTTTCTCTTCCAGCTGGGCTTTCGCTCGACGGGCCATTTGTACTTGCTCCGTATGCCATGCTGCAGGACGGGATAGTTCCAGTCTGGTTTACCTTTCTCGATGCAGAGTAGGTACGTATTTTATTTTGTTTTCTTTAATAGGAAAGACATAAAATTTGTTTTCTATACTTTCATTTTCCTTTACGTATTTCGAATAAAAGACTCTTAATGTAGCTCTTTTATAATTTTTTGTAACTAATATCTGTATTTCTGTAGAATGCACTTCCTTTAAACACAAGCCTTATCACGACATTCTTCTCATACTATGCCAAAATAGCATTTTTCATTCTAAAGAATGCCTAGGAAAGGTATGTAACATATTGAAATAATTCTCGCATGTAATACTTTGCCTTAAATGTCAAGGCATTCTGTAGAATGACGGTGTTTCATACTTTGCCGGTTATATAAGGTTAGTTTCCTCATAACTTTAACCCCTTGCAATCGGATGGCGTCATTTATGCACCATTCTAGACTGTACATCATTGGCGTTTCTTGACTTCGGTAGTCAAATTATACCTCCTTAGTTGTAAGAAGAAGGTATTTATTTTTCGAAAAATAATAAATTAATTTAGTATTGAAGCCCTGGTATTCACTGAGTAATTATTCATCTAATCACTTTTCCCAGTGCAAAGGGTTAAACTTTTACGTAATTAGGGCACAGTGGGGTAAAATGGGATACCTAAGGTTTTGAAGGCCGGTTGGAGCTAAACTATTCGACATAAAGCTTGTTAAATTTACTAAAATATTCTCTATCAGAGTTTAATACATATTTCTGGAAAAGTCGCAGTTTTATTACTTTTTTACTAATGATTTTTTTGTAGAAAAAGTCAAAGTACCGCGTTTTACCCCGCTAGTGGCTTAAAACGGGATACACATGTTAACTCTATGGGAAATCTAGATTTTCAGTGGAAAAGTAGCACATTTTTTATTTTATGTGACAATTTAAGAATAAAATAATTTTCTAAGATTTAACAATAGTTATAATATTTGACAGTTTAGAGAAAAACGATTTTTTTAAAAAAATTTGACAATAGTTACCGTAGTTGATTATTTAAGAATAAAGGCAATTAGTTTAAGAATAGTAATAAGTAAGTAATAATTCACATAACGTTGTTGTCTTTATTCTCCGCTCCACTGCATATTTAGTGGAATCATTTAGTTTTTTTTTATAACACGGCTTTTCAGTTTTGGTTCTTCATACTCTTCTCTTTTTGATTATTTTGATGTTTTCTTTTTCTGCTTTTTGAGTTACACAAAACAATTTTCTCTTCTTTTAATAGCATTTATTCTTCATTTTCTCTTTTCTTCTAACTGTTGGAAATGCTTTCTATCAGATCATTTGACACAACGGTAAAATAGGAATGGCCCTCACAAACTGCCAACTATTTCGCAACCTAAGAAAATCCTCTTCGGTCGGGTATCCATAGCTTCCCCTAGTATCCCGTTTT
This sequence comes from Araneus ventricosus, assembly GCA_013235015.1. Lineage (NCBI taxonomy): Eukaryota > Metazoa > Arthropoda > Arachnida > Araneae > Araneidae > Araneus > Araneus ventricosus. The sequence continues at coordinate 18,642 of BGPR01018738.1, read as the reverse complement.
ATCACACAAGAAGTATCCGTTTTTACCCCGAGTGCAGAGGTCATAAGAAACGAAACAAAACAGAACAGCGCAATTACTGGAGTAAGTCCTTATTCTTTGACAGGGTATAAATCCTTAGTAGACGTATAATAAGCTGGACTAAAAATGGTTTTTCTAACTGTAATAATTTTTAAGTAAGGATAGTTTCAAATCATACAAACATTGGAGAGGTGACGTCATAAAACAAACCTTCACAGACGAAGTGAATTTTACAACAACAAAATGGAAACTATTCTTTTTTCTTTCCTAGGTGGAGAACAATTCAGTATTTGTCCACTAGAAAGAAGAATTAATAACGCCGAAATCAAACTATCTCGTTTTAACCCACTATTCCCCACTTTTATTTAATTTATTCAAATAGAACATAATTACGTTTCACTTAAAGGTGAACTATGAATGCTGTTATCGAAAGACACAATTATAACGCCACTAAACATAGTGTGCTCAAGATTCGCACTAGATTTCAGCTTGCTATGTAAAATCAAGCTCAAATATTCCATTAATGAATCGTAAGCTGATTGTTACCACAATAATTCTTGTATTCAAGATAAGGGAAAGAGATTCCAATTTATTCTCCATACTCGCTGAATCAGTTCGCGCAAACATAACAGAATTAGAAAGTAGGACCAGAAAAATAATGCATGGACATTTTACTTACGAAAAAATGAACATAGAAATTTCTCAGTATCCAAAAATAATCAAGAGCAGCTCCAATAAAACATTTGTAACGAAAACCTTACACACTTTTCAGATTCTTCTAAGCAAAAGCACCAACATTATTTCAAGCGATCTTCATTTGAAGCAACAACCATAGATGGAGTTAAGTCAGTGATAATGGTAGGGGAAAAACATTCATCAGTTCTTTTCAAAATTATAAAAAGTTTCGGTTCATAATGAATTAAAGAAAAGGAAATGAACTTAAGAGTTGTCTATTTGTGTTTTATAACGCAATGGCCATATTTGACTTTACAATTTTAAAGAGCAGAAAATCATTACCATTGATCGTTTTATCAAATCCTTCATTCCGGTATTTATGCCATTGTGAAAGTTATGATAAAAATATTGTTTTCTTTGAATGTTAACAGAGAGGCAGAAATTTTACTTAGCTTTCATTTCATAGCATATACTTCTCTCAATATATTTGCGCCACAACAAAATGATGTTAATTACTCTTTCCGCGACGCTTCATTTAATTTTACAAATTTTTAATGATCATAATGAGTGTTTAAAATCCTTCAAGATTGTTGAGCCCACTTCCTACCAGAGGGAGAGGGCCTAAGGAGAAAAAGAAAGAACACTATGCAGTTTTTTCCGGTCAGTGACAAAAACACTAAAGAGAACTGTAGTCCGGATAATGGCAAAAAATAAAAGATATGAAAGAGTTTCTGCTGTTGCCGTAGCAATGATGGGGAGGGGAAAATGGAGTACGAAGGACTACGAGATTCATACCAGGTGGTTCAAAACTAAGGAGGGAAAAAGAAGGGTGTTTCACTGCTGGTCCAAAGGTTCAGTTGATTAACGAAAATCAATGAAAGACGATTCCGCGAAAAACACTTTTAGTTTATTGAAAGTATTATAAGTACTTGGACTTGAAAATATTTTTATCGCGAGCAACGCCGGGCATATCAGCTAGTGAAGAATAAAATATCATTTTACATCGGTAGCAAAGTGATATCTAGGTCTTATGACGATGCTTAATAAAAGAAGGACCTTTAAATTTAAAAGACACATTTATGTTTACATATTTAGGCAAGTTTTGATGGTAAAAATTTAAATGCTATCCGATAAATATCTATTTGACGTAAGTATTGTTTTAAATTTATTGCGTATTTTACCGAAGGATGTATAGAGAACTATACATCACACTGCCACTGATTTAAAATGATTTTATCTTTCTCAGCATAGTCCAATCTGACTCCAATCACAAAACATAACCAAACAACTCCTAGGTTGACTTTTATCGATAAATAATTGTGTTCTTTGAGAGAACTCGTCAACTCATTCTTTTCACAACAGCAATTTGCAATTCAGAAAAGAAAATGGTATAAGGAGAGCAAATCATCGGTTAACAAGCAGCACCACCTATCTCGATATTTTGAAATTTCAAAGAGGAAGATTCAAATGAATGTTTTGCCACCAATAACGAATATTTCTGAATTTTTTTAAGATCTACTACGAACATGAGACTACATGTTCCAACCAGAGGTGAAAAAAAACTAGAAATATTCGTTATTGGTTGCGAAAAATTCATTTGAATCTTCCTCTTTGAAATTTCAAAAAATCGAGATAGGTGGTGCTGCTTGTTAACCGACGAAATAATACAATTCTCTATTATAATGTCATGAGTAAAAAACTATATAGAAAAATGTGTAATTTCTGGACCTACGTCGAGGTCAAGTTAACTTTACGGCATGTGTAGTGGCGAGATTTACTAATCTAGTCGCTGAGGTATTCGGTACATAGAACGATTAACACTCAAGTGCTTCCTATTAACTAGTACGATAATACAATACTCAGTTTCTCAACATATCATGCCTATATTCCACATATATCAGAAGTACACCATTGTGAGAAATCACAGAGCTGGCGACACAGTCAAAGCAAGACTACTAGATAACAAAATAACAAATTTAATAAAATAACAACTAAATTAAAATCCCAAATCAAATCATAAAATCATACTACTATAAATCATAATACTGTTAGCTACCAAATGATACAAAAAGAAGAGAATGAACAGAAGCAATCAGTCCTTAAATGCTGCAACAGGCTCGTCGCTATTGGTCGATGTGTGACATCACAAAGAGGGCGGATCCGATCTGCATGTAATTACAATTCAGGATATTGCCAGATGCCGCGATGATACCACAGATGAGAAACTCAAATACAACATTTCAGAAAAAAAATACGTCTGTTTTCATGGAATGGAACTTATGCACCGTTTGGGTTCGAGAGTATAGAAAAACAGCTGTGGAGGAATAAACAAAATGATCGGCGTATAAGCGACTCAGAAATAAAAGCAGTTCTGAGTCAGCTGTTTAAGATTGACCAATGGCTGCCTCCGGCAGATCACGTGTCGGAGGATGTGACGTCACATGCATAAGGTCCATTGCGAATATGCTCATTCTCTTTTTTTATGCTATTGCACTTCGATTGTTAATCCTTGTCAAGATTTATGCTGCTGTCATTCACCTACAGTTTTTTCTCATTTTCTTAATTTTGATACCTGCATTGACAAAAGAATGTTGATACAATGTCGCTCTTAACCTTTTAAAGATCCATTTCTTTCTGCTAATAATTCATTAAAATATTTTTGGAATTGGGATTGATTTAAGAAATAAATTCATTTATCTTAATAGAGAAAATTAATTTGATTTGCCATTTAATTTTATTAATTACCAAATCAAGATATTTTTATTGGGTTCAGATAAGAAACTGGAACATCCAGGTTTTGTTTGCGAGAACCTTCTTTTCAGCGTTAGGTATTGACACAACATTGTATCAAAATAATAATTATGAATTGATAATTAATTTGAATCTTAGAACCACATTATGAAGTAAAAGAATTTATTAATATTTTTCTGCGGTTTCGGAAGTTCTTAATAAACAGCAGCTGTAATCAACGGTAGTAACATAACTCGCCACGCCTATTTAAAAATTGATTAATTTAGTGATAAATATATTTCTGACGATCTTAGGAAGAGTGAAATTATAACTGCCCATCGTGTCAATGCTGCAATTATTCAAAGTCGACTAAATTGCTTTAAAAATGGAGTTTCTTCTCAATCGTTTTTACATACACAACATCATCCACATCCACATTTTTCACTTTAAAG
>BGPR01018737.1:0-23734 GCA_013235015.1 Araneus ventricosus | reverse complement strand
TGCGCATGCGCAAAGATATGGCTAAAATATGGGGGTGCTTCGATGATCCCATGGGCCATCCATATACCCAAGAACCAAGTCTGTAATGTTAATAGTTTTCGAGATATAATGAAAAACGTACTGCAGATGCGTCATGCAAAATATGAAATGACAAACAGACAAGAAAGCGAATTAATAATGCATTGTCATCTAGTTCTGAACTATGTTTAAAATTTCAAGTCTCCAGCTCACCGGAAAGTTAGTTTAAAATCGATCGTAAGATTTGTACCGAACAGACAGACAGACAAGAAAGCGAGTTAATAAAAACGTGGTAAAAATAAACTTATTTAGCCAACTACATCTAACTGGCAATTTTCTTTTATCTCAGACGAAGGAAAACCCTACAATAATCATTAAAGAATATTATTTTGTATCAAGTTACCTTAACCTTTTGTATCAAGTTACGAAACAAAAAAATTTTTAAAAAATCAATCAATCTCGATTTTAGTATAGAAAATTAAGGTTGAAAAATTCATTAAAATTTATTTTTAAAAATGAAGTATATTTTACAAATAGATAAAGAAGTACTTTTAAAAAAGGATGTTTCTCAAATACACTATGATAATCAGTCGGTTAAAAACGCTACACAAAAGAGAGATACTAATTTTAAATTTCTTTCACATGGCAGCTTTGAATATTCTTACCTTGGTAAGGCAATTTAAATACAAGAAACCGCCACAATGACAAACATAAATAGATTATTATTTTATTTTTTAAAATCATTCAGAAATACGGCGCTGTCGGTAGTCGTGATGAGGCATCTAATATTAAGTGGTCATAGACTAGGCTAATGAAATCAGATTTTCAATGTTATGTAACAATATGATTTTAATTTATTGTTTTAAAAGCGTTTAGCTTTGTAATCTTGTAAATTATATCATTTCAATAGAAAGTAAAAAGAAAGAATGCAAAAAGGCTTATTTTTTTTCTTTTTAATTAAAATAATAATAGTTAAAAATACAGTCGATTTACAGCTTCATTTCAATTCTAATCGCAGAAATTGAAGGACAGAAGAAACCGACCATGAAAACACTTATTCAAGCGAATCTAAAACACACGTTTTAACAAAAAAATTAATAAATAAACAAAACTTCTCCGGAATTGATTCATCTATCATAAATTCTTTCTTTCTACACTTTAGTTTCGGGGGGTTTAGTGACCGTTCACTCCGAAATGGCGCACGCTGCTGCCCCGTATCGCACATTCCTCGTGTTCTAATAGCTACCTCGTTTGTCAACCCCCGCGGGGGAGGAAAAACTGCAACATCATTCCCAAATCGATGAGAAGGAGTATCGATCTGGACCACTCTATCGAACCCTTGGCCCAGAAAAAGTGAAATGTTCACATCCAGTTGTGTTAGAAATCTGTTTGGCTGCATCGATACGACACGATTAGATTGGAGACTGCATTTTGGGGGAGAAATAAAGTCACCGGGATGGTTTGGATTGCGATTTTAAGCCAAATTGACTGGAGCTGAATGTTTCCTTTTTTCAAAACTTTTCGAAATTTTGTCAGGATGGATAGGCATTTTCTTATTTCTCTTCTTAGTTATTTTTTTTTGTTACATCGGAGCCAATGTTACTCTAAAAGAAATTTTGTCCCGACGGGCGATTTATAAAACAGTCATGGTACCACCTGACTCAGTCGGAGGATAGTTTTAAGAAATAGTTTCGAAACTATTTCTGGAAGTTTATTTTATTTGCTGTTAATTCTAAACTGCACAGTTCTTTATTTTTTAATGAAAGTTATGCAACTTTGTGTACATAAGAGTAGAGAACATGGGTCATATTAATTTCAATTTAACAAAAAGAAAAGAAACAGTACATGATTCAGACAGAATGATTCAAAAGGGCTACAACAAGATGATTGGTCAAACATATCAACACATACAAATCTTGCATAGGAACAAATAGGCATGAATGTCATATGTGCCTGATTGAAAGCACTGCTTGACCTAAAGCAAATTGAAAACACTTGCTAATATTGCTAATATAATAGCCCAGATCTCCCGGTAACACTCTGACGTCAGCAACAAGAAAACTCGCTCCATAGCACTGCGAGACGTTCAACAGCATTGTTTCATGGTTTGAGAACCTAAATTTCAATAAGTTTAAATTTAAAAGAGTAATTGTCTTCCTAATTTCAAATTTAATAGCTCTAAAATAGTGAAATAAAATTTGCTATAGATTGATATAACATTCATCTCGCTATTATCAATAGTTCCCGAGAAATTTTAAATGATATTAATCATTTATTTCAAATTAATTTCCATTTTTTAATAGAAAGTAGTAAATTACGTCAGTGGTATGTCATGCGCGTGATATAGTTTGGACGCCACGATGCATTTGATTCTTTAGTGCAATCTTGATGATATAATTTGATAATATTTTTTGGCAACGTTAAAATTTACACAAAGACATCTGAAGTACAAGGAAGATTGTTAAACAACGAAAAATACTTCACACGAAATGTTGTTTACCAACAAGTTTTTTTTAATAAAGAAATATGTAAATTAAAAAATATTTCCTGTCATAATACATATGTTTATTTTATTTGTTTTCAATCAATGTTAAACATTTCTCTCTCATATATATCTATTTAAACACTTCAGATTTGACGGGAAATCTCTGGAATGAAGAGGCAATTTGCACCCATCATACCATGACGGGTGATTTTCTAGTTATTAATAAATAATAAAGACAATATGGAAGTAGGATGGAGCTGTGCAGCGATGGTGAGATGATCGACGTATATTTGGAATAAAGGGGAACTAATGAAAGTAGGCAAGCAATGGTGCAATTGTGAAATATTTCCTCCGTGAACTGTGCCCCACCGTGAACTGTTTGACCGATTGTACCAAAGGTTAGGTTCAGGGGTGTAATGGCGCCGGCCCCCCACGGAAGGGCGTTCCGCCCCCACTACACCGGCACTGTTTTCACTGTACGAGAAATAAATAAGAAGAAATTGTAAGATAGATACCTCCTTAAAAGAGTGCTTTCTTTGTCTAATCCTTACCCACAAAAATATGATAAATATTTAAATTAATAAAAGTAATAAGGTGGGGAGGTATTAAAAGCATTCAGGTTTCAAATGTTTAATGGTATTTTATGTTTCGATTCTGCTAAAACTCATGATTTTTTCTATATTATTTGTCAATGTTATGATTTTATTACTTAAATATTGCTTAATTTTAGTATAAGCTGAAATCAACATAATTTTTTAAAAAAATTATTCATTAGCGTCTCCATTGTATTCGTGCTTTTCACTATAGTATGGCATTATGTTAATGTTTGATCAAAAATAAAATAATATCTGTAAATTTTTGACGTTTTATTATTTCACAATTTCAGTACCTAAATAAAATAATTATAGATTTCAAAAGTAAAAAATATATTATTATGAAGCAATCTTCTACCCCCATCTCCCTCCCCATTTTGACCCCTCCACCCAACAATATCACCAGGTCAGAGCGTTCCGACACTGCTTAATTTACGACTACACCACTGGTTAGGTTCCTCTGAATCTTTCACAATCAGTAATTGCCATGGTCGAAAATCCATGGTTTTCGAGCAACTTTTGTAAAATACATTGTTTAATAAATAATATTATAGGTTATATTTATATCCATCTTGTATCACTGGCGCATGCACATGGGTTTCCACCTTTATTTTCGCGTGTAAAGCTGACCTGTAATACCTGACCTACCCTTATTGTCGGGGACTTCCGAACCAATCTGTTTATGTAAATATATAATATCTTCTTACATTTTTCAGCTTTCATTAATGATATACATGTTATATGTTAATGATATATATGTTAAATATTATATTGTTAAATATCAGTCTTCTAATATAATAAAGATGGAAGTCAAGTAACTAAAATATTGGCATTTTTGCAATATTTCTTTCCATTTTACCCAACAGGAAAATATATCTGTTTTAAAGTATTTCGAAAAACGTTTAAATAACGCAGATATATTACTTTTTACTTTCTCGTCTACGAAGTATAAAGAGTAAGCATGAAGTAATTTCCTACTAATACTGAATGTAATACTACCTAACTAATACTACCTATTACTGAAGTAATTTCCTGTATAGTAATCGTCAAAAGATTCGGATTCGAGGTTTTGGTAAAATTACACGTTTCACACCTCTCTGAGTTATAAAAAAATATTTTTGGATCTATGCATGTTTTTCAGTCTGTGAACACAAGAATTTATAAACGCAAGGTGAACTGTTATAGTTTGATATGCTGTCTCTAGACCAAAATTTTTGACGAAATATATCAAAGGGAAGTTTGTCTGTCCCTTCCGTTTACATGGGGACACAGTAACTCAACCAGCGGGAGTGGCTTCCCCTAAACTTTCTCGTATATTCTTAACACATGTAGAGGAAAAGATAAGCTAAAAGGCAGTAAAACGAACAAGAACCTCTAACGCAGTGGAGAAAAACTAAGCGAAACGTCATACCACGATTTCCGAAGGTCGTCCAACGCGGAAGTGGAATTAGAAGCCGGCGTGATTGCCAATAGGGGTGGGTGTAAGATAAAGAAAACGAAATTCGCAATTTGAACGCCTTTTTTTAACCGATTGATACTAAAATTGCGCGCAAATATACCATTAAGGTAAGAAGGCCACACACCAAATTTCATTTATCAAAGTAATTTTTAAAGACGTTATTGCGTTGAAAAGTATGCGATTATACAGAGAGACAGACAGTCAACCCTTTGACGCATTTGGTCCAAAATTTGATACAAACCTATATTCCTGATGATAAAAATGTGTAGCGAATTTTATCCACCTAGCTATTTAGTTTGTGAGTTATCGCGTTCACATTAACACGGACATACAGACAGACTTCCCATGGAAGGATTTTGTCCAAAGTTTCATAGAAACCTAAAAATTATGTGTAAAGACCACAAACCAAATTTCATCCCTATAGCTTTAATAGTTTTTGAGTTATCGTGTTCACAAACACACAGACAGACATAATTCCAAAATTGTGTTTTTCGGACTCAGGGAGGTCTAAAACGTGGAGATTCGTCAAAATCTCGAGTTCGAATTTTTTGACGATTACAATACTTTCTCTTTGTATACTTCGTAGACGAGAAAGTAAAAAGGGAGCGAACTAGATGGTTGAATTTTGGCATGATATTCTATCATCGAAATTTTAAATCTGTATCAAATTTTGGATCAAATTCGATAAAGTGTTGGCGGTCTACCGGTCTTTGTATTCCAATATACATGAATGTGATTCTTCAAAACGCGACAATCTAATACAGTGAAAAACGTTTAACACGAAAACGCTTAATATGAAGAATCAGTTAACACGAAATAATACTACATTTCCGATAAAATACTATAAAATTACATACAGTTTTTTTCCTTTTAACACGAAACGGAAACAGCTTAACCCAGAGAGATTTCATTTTCTCGGACGAAGAAAATTTATTTGCTTTCTGCAACTGCATCGTTAACTATATTTTTTGGCTTATTTTTCCCCATTAGAATTCGTTTCGTTAAGAGTTCGTTTTCGTATTCGTTGATGGGTGTGTGGAAGTCGATGAATTTTGTGTTGAAATCAGTGAATTTTGCGTCAAAATCGTTGAATTTCGTGTTTTTTGAACTTCAAATATTTTTTTTAATGTATTAAGGCAAAGAATATGAACGAAAACAAACCGCTTTTTTGCTTAAAATGAAGATAGAGTTATTTAATTTTAAAATGAGGGAGTCCTTTGTTGGACACCCTATATGTCCAATGTATGTACCTATAAGTGTAAATTTTAGCAGGAAATCGAATTAATAAAAATTAACGACATCGAAAATATTGGTGAGATTTTTTTCTCATGCATAGTTTAAAGTGAAATTCTTTTAAGACGAAAAAATATTTCGCTCTCCTCAGTTTCGTGTTAAACGTGAATGAAATTTCCTATGTGGTTTTATGTCCAAAATTGTAGATGAGAATCAAATTTTCGACGCATTGTTGAAAGGAAGATATCAAAAATGCATACTCGACTTTCTTCTGTATACTACGAAGCATAAAGCATGCCATATTGTGTTTATATACGATAATGTCAAGGGGAGAACGAAATCAAAATGCATTCGTCAGAAATGCATACTCAGTGTCCTTCATTATACTACGAAGGATAAAGCATCCCATATTGTGTTAATATACAATAAGGCCAAGGGAAGAACAAAATCAAAATGTATACGTCAAAAATGCATGCGTCAAAGATGCATACTCAGTTTCCTTCATTATACTACGAAGGATAAAGCATATCATATTGTGTTAATATACAATAAGGTCAAGGGAAGGACGTACATCAAAATACATACTCAGCTTCCTTCATTATACTACGAAGGATAGAGCATGCCATATTGTGTTAATATACAATAAGGTCAAGGGGAGGACGACATCAAAATACATACTCAGTTTCCTTCATTATACTACGAAGGATAGAGCATCCCATATTGTGTTAATATACAATAAGGTCAAGGCGAAAACGAAATCAAAATGCATAGGTGAAAAATGCATACTCAGTTTCCTTCATTATACTACAAAGCATAAAGCATCCCATATTGTATTTATATACAATAAAATCGAGGGGAGAACGAAATCAAAATGCATACGTCAAAACTGCATACTCGGTTTCCTTCATTAAACTACGAAGCATAAAGCATTTTATATTGTGTTAATATGCTATAAGATCGAGGGCAGAACATTTTCGCTGGTTTTTAAACTGATAAAAAGAAAAACCGTGCATTTATTCGAGGTTACTCTCGAAGGCTTTTAATTTCTAAACACATCTTCCGACGTACTCAAAACTTTCGAGTTAGAAAGAAACTACTTGAAAATTATTTCTTCCGAGTCTCTAAACATCTACTTGTTCATTCAGCTTGTGAAGCCTAGCAGCGAAACAGAATAGTAGGCCATTCAACTTGAAGAAAGTACTTCCACGTTACCATGACGATATAGTGGGGAAGAATTTGTTATTATTTTATTTCGGGGAGGGGTGGGAATTATTTCTATTGAAAACGTCTTCTTTTAAAAGAGAGCGAGTGCGAGAGCGTGAAGTTTTCTTCTTTTAACATCGTGATCAGACTTTAGAAGTTTGAAAAAGAAATTTCAATCGCGTTTCGAAACTTTTCAAGCACATGTATCAAAACTTATACAAGATTATTCGTCTTCGATCCCTTTAAAATGTCTAGGTTTTATTAAATTCCATATCTTCGATTTTTGATAGGCTTTTTCCTGCTTTTTTTAATAAAATACGTTCTTCCTGTTTTATGAATAGTTGTACGAAGATAAGTAAAATTTCATATAATTTTGATTGTAAAATGATTTAATTTATTTCTTAAAGAGTAACTGATGCTATTGGAACGGGCACCTCTGATTGTTGAGATTTTCTTTAGAACAGACACTACAGCAGGAGTTTGTGGCCTTTTTTGTTTCTTATGCGGCTTTACCAGTTATTTACAATTTGCATTGAAATAATATACTTGTCTGTAATATAATAATATAAGGTGTGCCCAAATGAAAATGAGACTGCAGTTATATGTAAAGAAATTTTAATAACAATATTCTAATTACAGTTCATGGGGAACAGTACAACTATAAATAATCGCCTATAACAACTATAATAAATATATAATATATAATAATAATCACCTATAACAACTATAAATAAAAGAGTGGATGGCTTCAGTGTAGGAACTGCTGGGTCAGGCAAACATCCATTCTCGCCGTCTTCTGATTCTCTGACAGGTGCTTGGGCACCCACTGTGCACAAACTTTGCCACAACCAAGCTTCTTTTGGATTATGTGATGCACAGTTCCTTTGCTTATCGACAGTTCAACAGCAATTTCACGTGTGGTGATCCGACCATTCTGCCGTATGAGCTCATTCACAGCCGAAATCGTGGCACTGTTGGTTACAGCGTGCGCCTGCCCAAGTCCTTGATGTTTACGCGTCTCGCCTCATAACGCTGACACCACAGGAATATGGTGCACCGTGCGAGACACTGCTCTCCGTACACCTCTTTCATCCTACGATAAATTTGTGAAGCACGCTCCCCTTCTGCGCGAAGAAATTGAATAACTGCTGTTTGTGCTGATCTGGAGGAATCCATCATGCTACGAACTGCGGAAACAACCCTCCAGAAATGAGGATATTGATGCGAAGCCGTCAACTACGCATGTGCAATTGGGAATACCACCACGCCATCTATCGGCTAGCACATTAACTCACTCGGATTTGATACAACGCCGATACAGCTAAGGTCTTCTTTTCATTTGGGCACACCTTATAATTACAGAACACTAACCCTTACGATTCTGCTTGTGCGGCCTTTTTCCCAACTGCCGATATTTAATGAGGCCTTTCTGTGTAAAAAGGTTCCCCGCCCCTGCACAAGAGATTTCTGAATTAATTGCAATGCTTAGCTCATAAAAATAGAATTTATAGTGTGATATTGTTTTTATTGGTGCAAAAGGCATCATATGATGACTCATCATATGATTCATCATATGACTGCTGAATTGCTTCACTTAATATTGCAAATTTAGTTTAGTTTAGCTTAGTTATGTTAACGTCCTGTTTTGAAGCAACTCGAGGGCTATTTTGTTTCGGACCTCGTAATTTTGAACCTTTGGTCATATGATGAAGACAACACATCTCTGTTCAAACTTCCGCGCTCCGCCAGCATTTATAATGTGTAGATTTGAACAATTGGGATTGGAGATTTCTGCATATGAACCAAATAGAAAAAGCTGTGGTAAAACATAAATTAATCAGATGGCTCCTTACGGAAAATAGTAACATATGGCATCTGAAAAATAGTCTTAAGAGAAAGAGGAAGCAAAATTTGTTGTTTGCAAGGAATTTGGACGATTTCGAAGCATGCTTTCTTAGATAAGTATGGTCAGTTGTATGAAGAGTTGTCTTGATCAATTATTGTGAGGTTTATCTTGTGTTCAACTTGTGGGATACAACTTATTTATTTGCCTTAGGACTTAACCCAAGTATTTTGATGAAATTTTGCTATTTAAGCCTCTAGCCCAAAATCTCGGTTACAAATCGTTTATGTAAAGTCAAACATTCAATTAGAATATGCATGTATGACACTCATAAACATATCCTTGCGAAAGTAAATATGAAATGCTCTTATTGTGAATAAATGTGATTGATGATTGCATCATAAATGTACTTTAATGGCATAATTACCTTATTTATACATTAAAACGTCGCTAAATAGGCATAGCAGGTAATAAGACAATGACAAATTTCACCGATTTCCATGCAAAATAAAGAAGATGAGTCCTTTTTCATGTTCAAAGGGAAACGAAATACGCATTCTAGGAAAAAAAACTAAAATATAAACTATATATAAAATTTAAACGAAAGATATGAAGTATTTTGTAACTTGAAAGTTTCCGGTTAATGTTTTTTCCCAGTTAATGTTTTAGAAACTGGATTAGCCGTTCTCGCCTCCCTCCGGGCGGCATATTTACAAACCCTACCCTGATAGAACTGAGGCAGGAAATCGGACAATATGATTGGCTCGCTTCGCCGAGAGCCAATGATATCGTTCTTTGCTCTCGTACGGAAATTATAACAAAACAAGCGATTGAATGTTGACTTTGAATTAGTTTAAGTTTCCGTTGTTCGGACTTTTTTGCGAATTTTGTTCTACGATACGCACCTACGTAGCAATTTTATTTAGTCTAGCGATTATCATTTTTTTTCGTTTTATTATTATTGGCCTTAATAATAATAATTAATAATTTTACTATTATTTGGCATTAATTAAAGTTAGATTAGTTGACTTCGAAACATCAAATGAACTATTTTCACTGGAATGACGTCAAAAAAACCCAACAACATTAACCTGTTAGTTAATACCCTTCAAACAAAGTTGTTATCATTAGACTTTTCATTAGTATAATTTCTTACAGTGTGGGATGTTTTATTTTTTATGATATTATAAAAAATAATTTCATTTTTTAAAATATTACAACCCACGGAAGACTGTTTTTTGTGCTCAACTATGGGAAAACAGAGAAAAGTAGGACGACTCTTGTTTTGTTATGATTGCCGTACGCTACGTGCGAGAGCTGAAAACGACGTCACTGCCCCTCGTAGCCAATGGTATTGGCCGATTTCCTGCCTCAGTTCTATCAGGGTAGGGTTTGTAAATATGCCTCCGGGCGGGTTCGCGGCCAGCACCCACTTTCTCAGCACTATTCCTGCCACTTCGCTGCTTCCAGGCTCTCAACCACTACTTGTCTTCAGTTTTAAATACTGCATGACGATCAGTGGAACCGACCATAAAACCATAGTAGATTTCATATTCTTTTTAGACAAGAGATTAAAGAGATTCCTTTAAAATTGTAAAATCTTTCAATAAATCTCATCTAGTTGTAATGTTTTGTATAACTTTTCACGAATTTCGGCTTGAAAGTTTTCGGATCCATAAATACAGAATGATATCGCCCTAAATAAACAGTTTCCATTACCTACAATAGGTATTTTACAATATTTTTGACACGCCATTTTGATGGAACTGCTGGGATCTATAGATTTAAAATATTATGGTAAAACCTTCAGATAGTTCGTCAGCCCCAACCACCCGACGGATTTCTATAATTTGCGTTTCATATGAAAGCTTATGACGTCTAGATATGTCATCAAGGGTCTTATGCCCCCTCCTCCCATTTTTGAACGAAATCGAAAACACATTTCTCCACCATACATTCTCTATATGTTTTTTCGATTTCGTTCAAAAGTGTGGGGAGACAGACGACCCTTGATAAGCTATCATATGAAACGCAAATTATAGAAATCCGTCGGGTGGTTGTGGCTGGCGAACTGTCTAAAGATTTTTTCCCCATAGAGAATGTATGGTGGAGAAATGTTAGACGTCTAGAGATCTTAGACATCTAGACGTCATGAGTTTTCACATGAAACGCAAATTATCGAAATCCGGAGAGTGGTTGGAGCTGGCGAACTGTCTGAAGGTGTTACCATATTATTTTAATTATAAGATTTCTTTTCTGATATTTTATTCATTCCTCTCTTTTTTGCTATTTAAGTTGAATTAAATCTCCATTCCTTGTCTAAATAATTTAGATAAGTAAGATTTCTTCAAAATATTCCTTTCCTTTGCAGTTCTGCGCTAAATGAGTAACTTAACTTTTCAATTAGTTTCCAAACTTTTGTTCTCCATTTATAAAAAAATAATTTTTCAGTTGGTGGAATAAAATTACTGGTATAAGTGACGTAGCGAAGGTTGTGCACGTGGGGTATCTATGATCTGGCAGCCAGTCTTGGGGGCTTTTGGATCATTAAATAATTTATTATCAACAGATAAGATTAGGAAGGACAAAAAAATGACTGTAACCCGAACGCTATTTACCTTAGCTACGCTGATACTCCAAAAATATAAGTTTCATTCAACATCCGGTTCTGTATCAACCAAGGTCTCTATTAACAAAGCCGGTACAAGAAAATTGAACCGTGTGTTTCATTTTTTAAAAATAAAGTCAACGAATATTTCAGAAAAGGGTGTCAAATTTGGCACTGGCTGTTTTACACAATACGAAGGCTTGTAAAATGTCACTATCGGAAGGTGAATATTTATTACGAGTTATTTTTTATTTATATTTTTTACATCACTTCAACTAAATGGAATGCCTTTCTAAATTAATATTTCTTCAGATGATATCTGATTCGTGCTATACGTGACATTTAAATTTTATTCTAAAGCATATACACACGCGATATGAAAAGATTATGGTCGTACACAAGAAGTTATTTACAGAAAAAAAAATAAAAACACATTTCCATTCTTGAGCACTTCAATTGTGAAGTAAGGAAATGAAATGCATTTTCATAAAAAAAATGATGCTGTAAATATGTCGGAAAGTTTCAGGTTGTCTTGCGAGGGAAATATTCTTCTGAGAACACCCTTAAAGAATCATTGGGATATGCAGAGGAAACAGCAAAAATCCGTAATATTCGCGAATCCCCCTATTAAAATAGTTTCAAAAAATATATGTAAGAAGTCTGATAACTAATGAAAGAGTTTGTGAAAATATAAATACATGATAGTATTTGCAGAGCTTAAAAACAATCAACTAGAAAGTTAGCGTGGGTTTGTGATTACGTGTGTGTGAAGACCTTTTTTATCTTTTTCTCAACTATGGGCATAGGGTAAGTTTTTGTTTATGGTGACTAATTTTTAAAAATTAGCCAGATGGCTGATAATTTTAATCAATCTTATTAGCGTTTTAATGTTTGTGCTTTTGTGTTTCCTCTTTCTTTTGAAAATATGCTTTTTGGTGTACAGATCTCCTTTGTCTTTTGTTTGGGAAATTTCGGGCTAAGAGAAGCTATGTTTGGCGTATTGTAAGCGTCTTACAGGAAAAGTTCCCAATTATTATTTTGAATCCATTTCGAATAAAGTCCTTTGCCCTCGAAAAAATGGACTAGAATGGATTCCTCGTCTGCTTTTTGTTTTTTTTAATTACCTCTGAGTTTACCTTTGTTTTTTGCTTTCTTTGTATGATATTGATTTCCATAGTATTTGAAGACTTATTTTTATAATTTCAAATAAACAAATGTTTCGAAAGAAAAGTCATGAGTTAAAATTTAGTGTCTGTTTACTGAGTTTTCGATTATCCGAGGTGATTGCGGTCGTAATCAGCTTGGATAATCGAGTTTCTACTGTATTTCATTCGTCCATCCGCATTATCATATCTTGAGCCATGGTCAATATCAGATCATTCCAAGAATAATTCTTTCTCAAACAGTGTCATTCAAAATGAAATCAAAAATCCACAACAAGGAAAGACACGTGAAAATGTAAAAAAAATAAATTACAAGCTATTGATTTGTAAAACAACGGACAAAATAGTCAGTTCTACAGTTTTTGATAAACTGAATGTAATTTTAAAAAAGACTTCGTGCAGATATATTCAAACTTCCATTGTTCCTGACGTACTATCTAATTGGATGGGTCAAGATTTCTGCATAAAATGCTATATTGTAGAGTTAACTAAATAATACCTGGAGCAATTTACGCTTTTTTTATTACTTGCATTTAAACAGAACACGCGACGGAAAGATTCCGTTTACGTTAAATTTATCCCTAACGGATACATGTCAGAGATAAAGGCGCATTAAAATATTTAAGCAGTAAGACTTTTCAGAAGATTTAAGAGACTCATTTTTATTTTCAAGTTACAGATTTCCATCACATTTAACTAAATGGAATGCCCGTTCTAAATTACGATTTACTGAGATGATATCTGATTCGTACTATACGTGACATTTAAATTTTATTCTAAAGCATATTCACACGCGATATGAAAATATTATGGACGTTTTGTTTTTTTACCCCTCATGCTCTACAGTTGTAGTGGACACGCAACAATTTTACTGAATTTATTCTATTAATCAATACAATAATTAACATAGACAAAAAACTTTTCCTTTTCATTGTAGTTCCAATAACCATTAACAATCGGTCGATTTTTGTATTTGATAAAGTTCATGCAGTTTTAGAGGTCCTTAATTTGCAAAGTTCTAAATCTACTTTGTGAACTCATAAAATGTATTTTCTACAATAGGTTTTATTTGTTCGTCTATATACGCAAAAAAATTAATGACTTCCATTCCTCCCGGAATTTGAGATATGATCAAAAAGTATCAAGACTGGTGTCTTATCCTCAAGGCCAAAACACGCAGAATGAAGATGCTTCGCAAATATTGATCTTGAAACGTCCCACACATGTACCAAAAGTTACAAATTCAAAGATCCTACTACTTTTGTATAGCAAAGCTTTGGAAATTGTGCACCGACGCATTTTTTATGGCAGAGAACGTTGATCATAGAATCTGCCTCAAATTTATGTTAAAATTATTTTACTTATGCAAAGTTGAAGAAAGTTTATGGGGAAGAGTGTAACCCGCACAAGAATTTCTGAGTGACCCAAATGTTTTCAACCTAGCCGTAAAAATGCCGAAAAAAAATGACTTCCAAATTGACAAAAACTAAAACATTCAAGATGTGCGTGAAAATCATCGAATCATTATTCTTCTGTTTTCTGAAAAGTGTAGCATTAGCTACGGTTTAGTTCAGTCCATTCTGACTAAAGATTCGCTTATGAAACGAGTGCTGGCCGTGTTTGTGCCGAAACTACTCTCTGCGGATCAATTCATTATTCTTGTATTATCTGAAGATTGTAGCATTAGCTATGGTTCGGTTCAGTCTATTCTGACTGAAGATTCACTTATGAAACGAGTTCTGGCAGTGTTTATACCGAAACTACTCTCTGCGGATCAATTCATTATTCTTGTGTTATCTGAAGATTGTAGCATTAGCTATGGTTCGGTTCAGTCCATTCTGACTGAAGATTCACTTATGTAACGAGTTCTGGCAGTGTTTGTGCCGAAACTAGTCTCTGCGGATCAATTCATTATTCTTGTATTATCTGAAGATTGTAGCATTAGCTATGGTTCGGTTCAGTCCATTCTGACTGAAGATTCACTTATGTAACGAGTTCTGGCAGTGTTTGTGCCGAAACTAGTCTCTGCGGATCAAATCATTATTCTTGTGTTATCTGAAGAGTGTAGCATTAGCTACGGTTCAGTTCAGTCCATTCTGACTAAAGATTCGCTTATGAAACGAGTGCTGGAAGTGATTGTGCCGAAGCTACTCTCTGCGGATCAAAAAGGAAGGCCGGTTGAAATGATTGCAACAATACAAGGGATGAATCGTAGTTTTACGGCTATGATTCAAGAAGATCGAGTGTTCAAAAAGGAAGACAGGCTTTCCGCTGAGTTTTTGAAATGATTGTAACAATACAAGGGATGAATCGTAGATTTACGGCTATGATTAAAGAAGATCGAGTGTTCAAAAAGGAAGACCGGCTTTCCGCTGAGTTTTTGAAATGATTCTAACAATACAAGGGATTAATCGTAGATTTAAGGCTATGATTCAAGGAGAGCGAGAGATCGAGAGCAGGTTTCAACTCATATTTCTCTATTTTAACAAATGCGACGACAGCAAAGTGCATATTATTTCTCAAAGCTCTATTGTGCTGAAGTGGAAGCAGCTACGACCTTGTAACTTCTGTCGCACTCTTGAGAGGGTTCAAGGTCAATATCTGCCAAGCGTTATCACTCAGCGTGTTTCAGCTTTGAGGGTTAAAACCAAAGGAACATCACCCCGCCCGCCTAAGCATCCGGGTAAACAACTGGAAGACCGGCCCCCCGCAACAGATAGACAGACACTGTGGTTCCTGCATAATAGCCCCCATTACGAGCGGCTTTTCAACAACCCCGCGTTTTACCGGGGTACGACCTGTCATCGGAAGTGGGCTCGAAGGGTCACACCACCATTATTGTGCCATCGGGTTGACGAGAGCCTGCTTACTTATACGGCAGCCTCTCATCCACGAACTCGCGACTGCTGCGCTTAGAGGGTAGCGCACCAGTCCCGATACTTTTTGTTCACCTTCCAACATGATCAAGCACCTCAAGTTTAATTCAAGTGTAGAAATAATTTTTCTTGCAATTCCGCGTTTTGAAACTTTCAACCTTAGATAAACTGTCATAGAATCATGTAAGTCATGTCATAGAATCGCGAGTTTTAACACCCACATTCTCTTGTTTATAAGTAACTAGAGTTGTAAGTAGGTTTTT
This sequence comes from Araneus ventricosus, assembly GCA_013235015.1. NCBI lineage: Eukaryota > Metazoa > Arthropoda > Arachnida > Araneae > Araneidae > Araneus > Araneus ventricosus. The sequence goes on along the minus strand of BGPR01018737.1, from coordinate 7,990 downwards.
ATTTCAAAAACTGATCGAATAATTCATTTCAGATAGTGTTCTGCCGTTCCCAAAACTTTGAATGTTTACTGTGAGCTGTTAATTTTCAGAGAAAGAGTGTCAATACTGTTGATTCTTTTTCAAACCAGCGGGAGTGGTCTCCCAAAAACTTTCTCTTATTCGCCCTAAAACGGGTGGGGGAAATATATACCAAGCACCAGTAACATGCGCCATTTCCTAACACAGATGGGGAAAAAAGCAAACAGTTCGCGCCTTTTTTGCGTCGTAGAATGGGGAAGAAACAGTAAAAGAAATTTGAACATCTTTTTTCAACTGATTGAAATACAAATTGGGCACGGATCTCCAATTAATGTTAGCAGACGTCATACCAATTTTTATTTATCTAAGTCATAGCGTTTAGGAGTTGTCGTGTTCACAAGTATGCGAGTATACAACCCGACAGGCAGCCAACCCTTTGACGTATTTGATCAAAATTTGATACAGACCTGCATTCCTGATGAAAAAACTGTGTAAAAAATTTCATCCATCTGGCTATTTAAGTTTTTGAGTTATCGTGTTCACATGAACACGGACAGACTTCCCGCGGACGGATTTTGTCCAAACTTTGATAGAAATTTTAAAATTATGTGAAAAGATCATATACCAAATGTCATCCCTCTAGCTCTAACAGTTTTTGAGTTATCGTGTTCACAGACACACAGACAGACAAACATAATTCCAAAATTACGTTTTTCGGACTCAGGGAGGTCTAAAACACGGAGATTCATCAAAATCTCGAGTTCGAATTTTTTGACGATTGCTATATTTTCTCTTTGTATACTTCGTATACGAGAAAGTAAAAATTAGTCATTTCTACTGTTTTTTATATTCACTGAAAGTAATATATTACTTTCAAGATTAAATCAAAAAGTCTTTTATTGAAAGTTTACTATACAAAACACTTCAGATAGTTTAATTTACAAAAAGCGTTTTCTGCATACACAGAATAGCTTTGATAAATAAATTCCTATTTTTTATAATACTCTTAACAGTATAGAAATTGTCCAAACTGGTACTCATATTTCATTCGAAGTTTAACTGAAATTTCTCAGTTTATTCATTAGAATCGAGCCTTTTTTGCCAGCGGACTTGAGGAGTTAATGACATTTTAAGAGTTACTTGCATTCTTTTTTCATTCAGTTTTGTTTGAGCTTCCATCTTATCCATTAAAATAGAATATTCTACCTAAAAAAGAAAGCTGTTTTGTTTCTGTCGAATTAAGTCATTTAAGACTTTTAAGACACTTGAATAATACTTATTATAGTTTATGTAAATACAGGGCGTCCTTGGATTGTTGGACACTTTTCAAAAATTAATAAAATAATAATAATGTCTCATCTATGATTTTTTTTTTGAAATGAGAGCGCATTTTTAAAAAAAAAATCGTAGATAGGTAACACACCGTTTCGGTGGTCCAGGGATCGTAAATTACTAAAAATGAAAAAATTGTTTAGAGCCATTATCTACAGAATATTAAAACTGGAAGGAAAATAAAAGCATGTATTTGTAGAGAATTTTACGCTCTTTAATTTTTCAATTCACTTGTAGTGTGAAAACTGAAAAGTTTTCGAATATTCAAGAAAAATTTAAAAAAGAAACCAGAAAACGCGCATCGGCTTCTTCTGATCGGTAGCCATTGCGAATGGAAATCTATCACCGGTGACTGAAACTGTAGTTAAATTTCTCTACTATAGTTAAGAGATAGCAGAGAAGGGGTCGACCCCCTGAAATGGCGTATTACCGATCTGAAAAAAAAATTAAAATGCGTTCTCATTTTTTAAAAATTCGTAGTTGAGACATTATTAGTTTTTTTTATTAATTTTTGAAAAGTGTCTAGCAATTCCCGGACACCCTGTTTATATAAGTTACACATATAAGCTTTAATTTGTTTTCAAATTTGCCCAGTGAAACCTCGTTAGTACGTCGTTTCGCCTCAGTACCCATTTATTCCTATTCATTTAATATTAAAATATATCCTTGTAGTGTCGCAAGTATTCGCTAGTTTGCCGCCTATTCTGAACTTCGAACACATAGATCTTTCCTTTGGAGCTCCAATAAAAACGGTTGTGTTAATTTTTTTCAACGCAATAAGCTAGGGACGGTCAAACCATGGTGCATATGCATGTCTGGTTTCATTTTGAGGACACAAATTCATTTCATAGCGATTTAATCAGAATCCAAAATCAGAGAGCACAAAATCAAACTTAACAAAATTTTCTGAAACAAATATAATATTTAAGCATTTCCTCGCGAACTTACCTTTAAAAAAAGTAGACCCACTATTATGATGGTAGTTTTTTTATTTCTATCGATTGTACTAATTTCATTAAAAATACCTTATTATATTCAAAAAAAGAGTACCTGGGATCTATGAGACGTTCAAACTGAGCCCATTTTCCGGTCAAATATATCCAACAAATAAAATTACAATATTCTGCGATTAAAATGAAGGAACAAAAAATTTGTAGTCATTCTCTCAAGAACTGGAATTTTTTAAAATATTTTAATATTGGTTAATATTGTCTAACTTCATAAGCATACTAATATACTGAGATAATTATGAAACTTCAATAAAAAGTAGGCCTATAAGAATCGGGGAAGTCAGGGCAAAATGGCGATGTTAATATTTAACATTTTTAATAAATGTAGTTTCCAGGTAATTTATTTTTATTTGCATTTATTATTAGATTGACCTTTTGTTGTGTTGTACCTAAATTGAAATTTTTTTATTTTAATATTATCAAAAATATTTTGCCATTTATAAAAGGCAAAGCAAAAGTGCCAACTTGCCCCGTTACCGGGATAAGAAAACTTTGGCCACGGAGCAAGATGAAAATTATAACAAGAGTTCGATACATTTTTATTTTTGGAAACTTTAGGGTAGAAAGCTAATTAATTAAAGGTTTTTAAGTATTTTTTTCTTGATTAGTATGTAATGAAAGGGTTATTTTATTTAAAATTTGAATTCATAGAAAATTAATATAACTCAAAACCAGTATTTTTCATTTACAAAAATTAGATACAAATTTTCCTCATTCAGAGTCTGAGTAGCCCTCTGTCCACCATGTGTGGCACTTGTCGCACCTGATGGAGGGTCAACATAGTTCTTATACCACGCAGGGTACTGTATTATATTTTCTTTGAACTGACGTCATGAGTGTCAGAAATTCGAGCTTTTTAAAGAAATCAAACTTCAGTTTCTTTGTAACAACTCCTTTTATGCACCCTACCCTCTTGTCTGGACTGCTTTAAACGTTCTTCTTCCACCTTCTGTGTGTCTTTCTGAACTGACATCTCTTTTATAGGTAAGATCATCGAAATATTTTCTGTAGGTCTCACACCTTGCAACATGTGATGGAACAGATAGCGGATCACGTAACTGAAGAAAATTAAACAAAATAATTTAAAAAAATCATATATTCTTTAAAAGGAACCCATAAAAAACACTTGGGCCAAGATGAAGAGGTCGGTAACTTGCCCTTGCCAACTTTCCCTCATCGGCAATGTTAAAGTTCTTTGTTTTTTCCGTGGGATTAACAAGAATTAGATAAAAAAAAAAACAATAGTGATTTTAAAAGATGCATTATCTAAGGTAGTCATGCATAGCAATAAATATCTTAGGTGTTAATCCACTAGATCTTACGTTGAGGGTCTTGAAAATTGCAACACATCAGGGAAAAAACACGAGCACCATATAACAACGAAACAGCGTCAGTGGCTTCACTGTGTGATCTTTAAGTGCGCATCAGTGTAGAGGGCTGGTAGTATCAGTAAGGTGGCGCTACCTAGTAGTATGAACTTAAAATAAGCCATTCGCCATCTTACCCTGACTCCCCCTACATTGAGCTGTTAAAGCACGAAATCGTATACGTATATCTTCAATATTACGGTCTACGAGGGTGGATCAGATATAAACAAGACTTTTTTGAAAGATCTTACTTAAAATATTACTTATTAAAATGCCGCCAATGTTAGTTTTAAAAAACTTTTTTTACCATCTACACACTTTTCCCGCCATATTGGGAGTTTATTTTATTCCTTTAGGATAAAAAAAAGACGGAAAAAAGTAAAAAAAAAAAGAAAGAAAGAACTGTACGAAGCCAATTTCGCAAAAATTCCGCTTCTTCATCCGATGAAAATCTTTCTTCTCCTAACGCGTCTTTAAGGAAAAGAAACAAATGGAAGTCCAGAGGTGCTAAGTCTAGTATATATGGAGGACGTTCGAATGTTGCCCAGTGAAGTTTCTTCAATTTTTTTTTTATGTTGCACCAGTTGAGTGGGATCTTGGATTGTCCTGGAGTTTGCTGTGATTTTGCGTAATTGCAAATTATTCCGAATGTTGAATTGTGCACTTCCGTAACTAATGATCATTTTTTCCTAATTTCTTGAACTTCTTTTCTTCAGTCATCAGGAATAAGGTCGCGAATTTGTCGACTTTTCAGTTGAATTGCACTTGCTCTCGAGTTATTTTGAATTAATTTTTCAACTTCTTCGAGGCCATTTTTAATCAGCTTGAGCCATCCCCATGCTTGAGACCTAGATAAGGTTGGACATTACCGAATTGGACATTCAGTCTAAGCCAAGTTTCACTAGGTTTTAGATTTTCATTTGGTGAAAATTTAATAATTATTTGCAGTGCGAACGCACTATATACTTTGTGTTCATTCATCGTGCTAGCAAATAAAAAAATGAACATATGAAGTTTACAGGGTGTCCAGTCCAATAGCTAATTTTTAATCTGTTAGAGATAAATGTGTAATTCCAATTGGAAAAATGCTTTAAATGAAGGGAAGAATTATATTTTATGTTTTTTGGGTCAATAAATACATTTCTGAAAAAGTTACGAATTCTAATTTTTTACACAGTCCCCCTGTCCTATTAGTCATATTTAGTAAAATATTTTTCACACACTAACATTTTAAACAAAAGTCTCACTTTTCTGCGACTGAAACTGACCGCGTTATGGAGCTTTGAATTTCATAATTTTAAACCAATCAGCGGCCTCGTCAAGCAAGTGTTGCGTATTAATTGGTGGATCGTCTTCAAGATGGTTATTGAAATGGTGTAAAGTGGTCTAAGTCAGCGATATTCAAAGCTCCGTAACTCGCTCCGTTTTAGTCGCAGAAAAGTGGAACTTTTTTGTTTAAAATGATTTTGTGTGGAAAATATTTTACTAAATTTGACTGATAGGACCGGGCTACCGTACAAAAAATTAGAATTCGTAACTTTTTCAAAAATATATTTATCGACTCAAAACACATCCCTTCATTTAAAGCATTTTTATAATTGTAACTATATATTTATCTTTAACGGATTAGAAAATAGCTATTGGACCACGATAAGTGTGGACACTCTGCATAACGATGCCAAACGGTTATTCAAATATTAAACAAATTATCACGGTCGCTATAGCAACATATATTAAATCGTCCTCCACTGTTAATTAAGCCTCGTTTGTAACTGATTATCCCTCGTATATCCCATAAGATTCTATAGATCTTCGATTTTTTCTGCTTGTCAATTTTTGTTAGAATTTAGAGCCGACCAAGTCTGCGGCAGCATGAAACCACGTCATCTAAACTGTCTTGCACATTTTGGTGACCCTCCGGATGGAAGCATCGATGTACGAGAAAGTGTATATATGTATATATATATAAAGAAAATATAGTACGAGAACATCTCACGGGCCCTCAGCACTATCCTGACAATGGACTCGTCTCCGGCACCAGGGGCGAGGTATCCCGTAATCAAGAAGAAGAAGAAGATCTTCGATTTGGAGTCATCCTTTGAATCACGTACTAAAGAAGTTTTCCTGTACGTCGTTTAGTTTTTAATTCAATTTATCTCTAACCACAATTAAATTATAATATTTCGAATAATTTTTATGTTTTTGTGGGATTGTAGACATGGGATATGATTCATCCAGCAAGAAAATATAGAACGGAGCTTGCAGAAAATAAAAATAGTCTTATCTTTAAAATATAGCATATTGCGATGAATAAATAAAAATCATATAATCAATCATCATTGCGCGTGCCAACACTCAACTTAACTTAGAATGATAGATGCAATTCCTTTTATACGATTTTAATACATGACGTCATTTGTTATTTGCATTTTTCGTTTTCTTCTTCTGCCAACAGTTTTTACTTTCTTGTCTACGAAGTATACAAGAGAAAGTATTGTAATCGTCAAAAAATTCGAACTCCAGATTTTGAAGAGTCTCCACGTTTTAGACATCCCTGAGTCCGAAGAACACAATTTTGTCTGTCTGTGTCTCTGTGAACACGATAACTCGAAAACTATTAGAGCTATGGGGAGGAAATTTGGTATGTCATCTTGACAATAATTTGTAGGTTTCTATCACGGGAAGTCTGTCTGTCTGTCCGCGTTTATGTGAACGCTATACCTCAAAAACTCTCTGCAGCTCTGGTCTGTCTCTTTCTTAAATCTTGATTGATTTTCCGTCTTCCTTTTCGTTTTTATTACTTTTTCCCATTTTCGTTGATTACTGAATTCTAAAAGTGGAAAAGTAAGCCAATTAGAATAAAAACGAAGATACAATCTTTTAAAATAATTTCAGGGGGACTGCAGCTCTTATGGACGAACCTCCGCTGGGTCTATACCAATGTTAGAGGTAAACGCCTACGTGGCCAACGTGATCGTTGTGATGACATTCAACTTGAAACCAAATTTAACATTTAACATGCAAACAGCCACAAGTGCTAGGTGGAAATGAAATTCAAAGGCGCGAACCTTCGATTATCTAGCTCAGCGGTTCCCATCCATTTTTACTTTCTCGTATACGAAGTATGCAAAGAGAAAGTATTGTAATCGTCAAAAAACGATTTTGACGAATCTCCACGTTTTAGACCTCCCTGAAAAACACAATTTTGGAATTATGTCTGTCTGTGAACACGATAACTCAAAAACTATTAAAGCTACAGGGATGAAATTTGGTATGTGATCTTTGCACATAATTTATAGGTTTCTGTCAAATTTTGAACAAAATCCGTCTACATGAAGTCTGTCTGTCGGCGTTCATGTGGAAACTATAACTCGAAAACGTAAATCTCCAGATGGATAACATTTGGTACACATTTTTATAATCTGGAATGTAGGTCCGCATCAAATTTTGAACCAAATCCGTCAAAGGGTTGACCGTCTGTCGGTCTATATAATCGCATATATGTAAACATTATAACTCGTTAACACAAGGACTTATATAAATGAAATTTTGTATGTTGCCTTTTAACCTTAATTGTAGATTTGTGTCCAATTTTTGTTTCAATCGGTTAAAAAAAGCATTCATATTTCTTATTCAATTTTCTTACTTAAGCGCACTATTTCCGTCTTGGCGAGCGTGACCTTGACTCGCGCTGAATGAAACAAGTGGATAAACATTGCATTCTTGGTTACAGTAGTTACGAATATTATATCGATGCGGGGGAAAGGTAGGTTGCCATAATTGCCTAGCATTGATACGGGACGTTTAGATGCTAAATAAATAAATCATGAATTGAGGGGGTACGTATTTAGCTTATTTTACTCTGATAAAAAAATCAATAATGTTTAAGCAATCTTATAATTTCCTCTCGTACCTCTTGATTAGTCTTTTTTATTTTTGAATATCCTCTACTTTCCTCTACTATCCTCTACTTTTTGAATATCCTCCCACAAGTGAGCCATCATTTCTACGGAGGGTACAACCATCCCTTCGTGCAATGTTCTTATTAATAATGTTAAAGGCTTGAGTTATCTTAAGAGTCAAACGATTAGAATTAACTTAATACTATTTGTGGGATTCGTTTTTGATTTTACGTTTTATTCCATCTTTTATAATACCCTTGTGTCTACGATAAAACATTTGAAAACGGCATCGAAATAATTTTGAATCAACTTAGGATTAAGATTATGTTTATCAACTTATGATTAAGATTATGATTATCAA
>BGPR01018736.1:19049-30377 GCA_013235015.1 Araneus ventricosus | reverse complement strand
AGAAGGTCTGTAATTTTTATTGGGAGGAGAGCAGGGAGTATCACCTTTGCTATGGAGTATACGAGAAAGTTTAGGGGAGCTGATTCCCTGCTGGGTTTTTTTTTTGTTTGTTTTTATGTTTGTTTTGAGAACGTACAGGTAGTTATGAGGAAGATCTCAAAAGATAGGTTCCGGCATGTATACGCGAATGTGGCGTCACTTGACGGTCGATTCATAAGCTCTTTGTCAAAATGCTCAAGATTTAGTCATGAAAAGAAATCAAGCCTGCAACATAATTATTCGAGTTAATGTGTTGTATAATCAGCAATTAGTGCAAACGAATGTTATTTTTATATGGAAAAAGAAATTTGAACCTCTAATCCACGAAATATATTAGCATGATAATTTACTTAGTCATTAAAATTACATCAAAATTATACAAATGATAAATACTCCCATTAAATATTTTTAAAAATGTGCCCAAGCAATTCTTGCATATTAAATATTTTGGAATGAAAATTTACAAATTTTTGTTCGACTCCACAATTGAACTATTGGATGACATTTCAATAGCGTATGAATGGTAAAAATCTATTGTATCGGTCAATTTGTATCTCTACTAATAATAAAGGAGAATGTGTCTGTATCCGTGTGTTGATTGATGCTCTACAGGGCACACCGTTGGGCATAGAGTTACGACATTCAGCACAAACATGCTTTGGATTGTGGGAATGTGCGCCTCGGAGCCCATTTTTAAAAAAATTTAATTAGAATTTTAACTAATTAAAAATTAAGCGAAATTTTGGCGATTTTCCTTAATAACTTCCGATCATATTAAAGCACAAAAATTATTTTTATACCACCTGAAAGTGCAAACAATTACCTTTTCAATGATATCAATTACGCTGTCGCACGATTTTTTCTCCAATTTTAATAAATCTTTAAAAATATTTTTTTGCATAATTTACAACAATACTTTTCATTGTTTCAACGCATTTCAAACCGTTTTCATTGTTTAAACAAATATTTTAATTGCGTGTTTCTCTTCCATTGCTGAAAGCTAAGAAAATATCCTACTGGATTTTACTTTCTTCTTTTATTTGATCAATTTTTCTGTGAAATATATAAAGGAAGTCCTCAGGAGAGTATATGATGACATAATCCAGTAAACTGAAAGATTATCGTTGTTATATTGTAATTCTTTTTATCAGCGTGTTTTAAGCCAATTAACATGCTGCTGGATGTAAAATGTGCCGCGCCAATTTAATGTTGAACTCAAATGAGTATTTTATTTTATCATAGACAAGGAACAGAACAAGTGCAAGAACGCTGGTTAAATGTCTATAGCAATTTGAAGTTTAAAGCTATTTTGTTAAGGGAGGAGTAAATATAAAATTATTAAAGAGGAGAGCTATCAGTCCAGATTTTAATGGGTTGATTGGATTGATTAGCACATGCGTATGCTTCCTTGATGTAGTTCAGCTTGAAATACTGAATTGTGAGATTTGAGATGCGCTATCCATTGAGTTTTAGAAATGTTATTTTCCCTTACGCAAAATGCACAGCTTGTTCTATCAGCTATTTTGGAGCCGTCTGTATAAATATTGATAGGTTCATATATGTTGAAATGTACACTCATGTCCATAAATTAAGGATAATGAAGTTCAGGCAAAGAAAGAGACAGAAGCAAAACAAATTTGACTTATTTGTAAAGTCTATTTATTAAACAAAAGGTAAAGAGCAAAACAGATGCTATATGTTTGACATAATTAATAAAAATTGCGATTTTTACTCCCTGGAGCAAATTTCAAAAAAGAACCTATTTACAAAAAACAGTATAACATGGTTAGTATGATGGTTAATACGGAGTATGTCTCCCGGACGATGCAATACAGGCCTTACAACGCCTAGGCATGCTGAGTATCAAATTATCAATCTGATCTTGGGGAATATTACACCACTCATCAAGCAATGCCCTCCGAAGTTCCGGTAGACAGGTGGGAGGGGGTTGACGGGCTGCAATTCGTCGGCCAAGCATATCCCACACATGCTCTATTGGATTCAAGTCCGGTGAGTATGCTGGCCAATCCATACGGGTGATATCCTCCGATTGAAGGCATTCGTCTACAATGTTTGCACGGTGAGGACGGCCGTTGTCATCCATAAACAGAAATTCAGCACCCATGTCGCCCCGAAACAAACGTACATGTTGTTCCAGAATGACATCCCGATAGATGTGGCCTGTCATCGTTACACTCTGAACATGCAGGTCAGTTCTGGAACCAAGAATAATTCCTCCCCAAACGAGCCATCCTGCACCACCGTAACGGTGTCATTCAATGGTGTTCTCTTGGTGGTAACGGGTACCTGGCGCTCTCCATATAAAAGTCCGGCGAGAATCAGACTGCAAACTAAACCTGGACTCGTCGGAAAACATCACACAAGACCACTGTTGCGGTGTCCACAATGCATGCTCTCTACTCCAGGCTAATCGCAGGCGACAGTGAGTTGCGGTAAGTGGAACACATCTGACAGGCCTACGAGCATATAGACCAATGTGCCCTAAGCGTCTGTACACGGTCTGCCTTGAAACTGTCGTACCGGTAGCTGAAGAGAGCTGACGAGACAGGTCTGATGCTGTGCTCCGTCTGTTTCTTTTGGCAGTAACTGCCAAATACCGGTCCTCATTCGGCGTTGTAACTCGGGGGCGACCTGTGCTGTAACATCTACTCACATTACCATCACCTTGGAATCGTTGCCAAAGCCTGGAGATGACACTCTGGGCGATTCCAAGTTCCTCGGATACTTCCAGCTGGGTACGTCCACATTCCAGTCGTCCGATAATTCTACCACGTAAAAAATCATCCAAATGCTTCCTTTGTGCCATAACTATGCGGTTATTGCACTGAAAGGCTTTTAAAGTGCTTGTGAACAATTTTACTTCTTTGCCACCATTCCTTATATACCCCTCTCTTACACTCTCGTCATTGTGACGTACTATCCGCGCCATCTGGTGGTTTCCTGTAATTTGCATATTCTTCTTCAAGATGTGTGTGATAATTCTACAGGTTAAATTTTTATTTTAGAGTTCAATTTCTGTGTGATTCTGAATTATCCTTAATTTATGGACATGAGTGTATTTTAATATAGTCTTCACGAGAATTTATTCCTCGATTATGCTCGATTAAATAAGCAGAATTCTGTATGCGCTTTATGAGATTTTTTACCTCCCTAAGAAGATAAACGTCACATGGTAGAAATAGAAGGGTATATGAGAATGGACCCATAAAAAATTACAAATTTAATAAAAAAATTATTTATTGACATTAAACAGAAAATACAAAAGGGAATTAAGAGGATACTTGCAGATCATTTTTCCACATAACCACCAAATCTATTAGACATTAACGCAGACCCAATTTGTTTAATCCGGCTTGGTAGAAATGACGTCCCTACCCATCAGTGGAGAATCCAAGGGGGTGGCTATAGGGCTGCAGCCCCCCCCCCCAAGAGCTAGATCAGAATTCTTTATTTTATTTAAAATCACTACAGCTGTTTTTTCTTAATCTCCCTTTAAAAAAGTGAAAACATTTCTTCCTGGTTTTCGACAGGCTCGAAAGTTTTCCCACTTCTGTACTCATTCCACTCGTATTTGCAGCGTTGACAAGGTCAAAAACACGTTTTTGCTAGTTATTTCATTGTGTTATTTTGTTAAATTATCGAAATTATTGCAATGTTCTTTATGATTCTTATTGCCAAGTGAGTAAAGTCTGTAAAGTTAAAGTGTTTTGGTAATAGAATCGTGACAACATTGCTTTCTGACTTGACAGGATCGAAAATTGTCCTACTTTTCTAGTCATTCCACTTGCACTTGTAGCGTTGGCGCGGTCGAAAACATATTTTGGCCAGCTATTTCATTGTATTTTTTATTAAATTATCGAAAGTATTGAAGTGTTCTTTATTATTCTTATTGTCAGGAGAGGAAAGCCTGTAAAAGTTAAAGTGTTTTGGTTTACATAAGCCATGAGGTTTGATATTTGGTCACGACGATACAAAACTTTTTATATGACGCAAATCCTGGATTCGCCACTGCTACCCATTGAGCCAGTTCTCAGCAGCTGTTTTCACATCACTGTTTGAGATTACTTGAATTTTATAAAGGTTGAATATGCTGAATATTATACATACCTATAAATAAAATACATAATTTAAATTGTAGTTCGGCTATTATATTTCGAAGATTCAAGTCTTAAAAATATCACTTTGCTTGAGGCCAACATTGTCATGCCGATATATTTCTAAATCTTAACGATATTCAATTAGAATTTTTACATAAGCTGCCCTATGTATCTAGCTTCCAAATTATAAAAGAAAAATTATACTATGTTTCGCACATGCGCATTAAAAAATTATTCATTGCAAAAACTCATATTTCCTCTAATATTCAAAGTATTAACTTCACATTTCAATGCAATGCTTCGCTAGCATATTGTGACGAATTCGGTAACATTCGTATAATTTGGTTGAAAACTCTGTATGTTATAGACGACATGAGGAAAGATATGGGATTTTTTACGAAAATCTTTATATCTTCCCGAATATGCTGGCCATTTTTCTAAAATACATGTAAGCATAGCGCATAAGAAGCAAAACCATTGATGAAAGCTTCAAATCATTATCAGCTTTCTGTGAAATGGCGTGAGTCCAAATCATTTTATTCTTCATCACTTATTAGTCGTTCCCCTGGTGAAGAAGTCTTGACTATAACATGTTAGTTCTGAGGATTGTGCTTCCCACGTCTTGTTGAGTCAATGCTACATCAAGATGCTGCACTTCACTGGTCAGAAGGAGATCCACACGATATTAAGACATATCCCATGACTTTTGGCACTTCAGTGTGTAATATCGTTCTGCTCATCACACTCATATGGTCAAATATTTTAGACTTAAATAATATTCTTTCGATCTTAAATCAATTCCTAGAAAAAATTTTGACAAACAATCATTTAATCCAAGTGCCAGTCATTAGGACTTTTGCTCAAAAATAAGTAGTTCACAGTATCACTCAAGAAAATCACCAACTTTTTTCTTTTTTACCCTTCCTTCTCTCAGATTGCCTTTTGTTCTTATGAGTAGTCCATGATCAGATTTTTAAACGGATAATATTGATAATCTGTTGTACCCTCTAGTTTGTAATGGATGTTTAAAATAGTCCACTTCAAGCAATATTTTTGATTTCATAGTATTGTGAAACTGTTATATCCGTTTTCTAATTCTGATAAAGTTTTTTGAGTTAACTTCCATCCTGACTTTACTTTCTGGCGCTCAATTTTCCTTTCAGTAGTTAATACATTTTAAACCGAAGTCTGTTCGGCGATGCAGTTTTTAGCCATTTTGAATTTAACAAAAGCTAGTCTTAATTCATTGATTTATTCGCACTCGAGTCATGCAAACTCAAACAACTTCATTTAAAATGTACAATGAATTGTTTTTATAGACTTTAATGCAACTTTTAAGCCGTCCTAATTGTTTAGTCACATCTGCTACACGAAAATTAAAGCAAAAATTTAAAAACCACTTTATATATTAACACACATCAATTAACTTTATAAATACAACTTTATTCATGTCGATTATTTTTTTTCTTCCGAGGATTAATTAGAAATTATGACTCCCTTTATGCGCAAATATTTCCAGCGTCAAAATAATTGCTCCGGAAAGCTCAGGATCATTTTTTTAAAGCTTTGCGCGACGATGCATTATTCTTAAGACGCATTTAATTTAGAAATCTGCGTGAATTAAGACATATGAGCCTGGGAGAAACAAAACATAAAAGTGTAAAAATAAATAAATTAAATATGAGCATTACGCAAAGATTGCGAAAATACCAACAAGCTTAAGAGGAGAGAGAATACTAATAACCTTATTACATCCAAGGCGGAGATTACAGTGTATCATGTAGTCAAAGACAAAACAAGTTATCATAATAAAGCATATTAGTTTGTCGCAAACATGCTAATGAATAAGATGTTTATTGTTTCTTCGTATTTATGTGTTTATCTTTCAAGTTCATGAAACTGTAATCCATTTTAAATATGAAGTTTACTTTGTCTCTGTTTCTGATTTTATTTATTAAATTACCTGAAGCATATGGGTTTAAAAATGATTTACCATACCTCAAAACTAGCTCAGGTGCAGCATCTTATTATAATTTCGTTGTCTGGCATCTTATTAAAACATTGTTACTTTGTTTTTTCTAAAATTATTCCCAGCATTTTTTTGTAATTGATTTAATTTCGCCATTAAAGGCCATTGAATATTCCTTACGATGATTCCCAGTCGAGTTTTCTTTATTAAGAAATTCAATATTTAAGAAAGAAAATGACGGGAGGCTGTCTTTTTCAAACAGCCGCTGATGTTAAAGGCGTAGGACTACTTTACTCGAGTGACTCTTTTCCGATTTTCAAATTTTTTTTGTAACTTCTGTTGTTACCCTTTATCTCTAAAATAAGAAACTAGTTATGTTTTTAACATATGTAGTTACCGAGATATAGAGAATCGCGTCACAAATTCATGCGTATTCTTGCTAGTATAAAAAATTTCAAACATGAATCTAGTATAGATTTTGAGAAAAAGTATATCGAAGTAACAGGGTGAGGGAAATTAAATTTAAATGATCTCTCAGAATTACGTAGTCGATTCCTAAAATACCAATCATCTTCCGCGTTGAGAGATCTTTATTTCGAAACTCATACTAAAAGTACACAGAAAATATTTCTTTACAAAAGTTTCATCTCTTATATTCAGACAAAGAAAGAAAACTTAAAATGCATATTTTGAAAAAAAGGCATTCGAATCAGTTGATTTTTTACTGCCTCAAAATTATTGTTCATAAGTGCGTTTGTATAAAAATCAAACAGAAAGTGCAAAAACACAAATTTTCTGCCTGCAAAATACAGAAAAGAGCAGGTTCTTAGCATCTCGTTCTTTTACAGACAAAAAATAATTCTGGTAGAAAATATCCCCTTTTTCAACATCGAAGTCTAAAAGCTATCTTCGTTCCAATATAGATATAAGTATGGAAGGAAATGCAAAAAAAGTATAAATATCAGCAAGCAAACACTCCATGAATCCCAAAATCCCCAAACCCAAACTTTTTCTCATTATCCATTTTTCTTCGGCAATGCCAACTTTTTCTGAAGAATATTCTTACTTATATTTCTAATGTATCTGCTATACCCAGTCAATCGACTCGATATATTTCCAATTTTTATAAACATGTATGCATTTATCCAGCAAACATATAAATATATACATTTGCTCGCATTTTTTCTCGGCATTCATATTCTTGTATATATGTCAAATGACTTGTTACACGAAATTATTATTTTTTGTCGAATAAGCGTTCGTGGAATCGTCTGCTATACATTCCCTGCGAATAAGCTTATAATTTAAATGAAGTTAGTTTTCATCCTTTGCACATAATGAATAAAAAATGGCAGATAAATGTATACTCAACTTTTTTCCTTTCGAATTCTGATTTCATAAAAATCTTCTTAAAAGGAAGCCCACTGGTGTGGCCATTCGAATTCAGTTAAATTCCTTTAAGAAATCGTACTGTTCTTAAATGTGACATTTCATTCTGAAGAAATTTTGGTAATAAAATTCTAACTAAATACTAAATGTTTTCTGAACTACAATTCATTTATTATTATGAACGATTAGTAAAATCTGTTGTGTTTCCGAAATATTCTCATGCGTCAAGAGTTTTTAAACATAGTTAAATTTATTATGCATATAAAAATCTTCTCTACTTTTTTGAATATCATAAATTTATACTTTAAGAAAGTTAGTGTTTGTTAGTCAATTTTTGAATAATACTGGTTAAGAGCAGAGACAGATAATGGAACCTATAACCTTCTTCGTCCAATTAACTTTCCTCAAATATGCCATGTCTTAAACTACTAGGTCACTGGTGGGATAAATACGAAGGCATTATCCCACCAGTGAATTAATATTCGTTTTAAGTCATTTATTCACATCGTATGTGAAGAAAAAAACAGAGTGTGCTCATCGAAACAGAAAACTGTTGGTATTGGGATTAGTTGGGATTTTTTTTTTAGTGAATTTTAATCTGTTTTAAGAGATTGACATTTTCAAAAGTTTAGCTGATTTATTAACCCACCTCTGTTTACAATTTTCACTTGCTCTTCCAAGCTGTTAATAATTCAATTTTCTTGTTTTGATAGTCCCTTAATTGTACATTGAAATAAACTGACATTCAAACTTCTTATTCTCTTAATGTTTCATTCTCGTCAAAGAGTTTTTTTTCAGGATCAAGGAATTTTATTTCAAGGAGAAAAAGACATACTTTGTCTTGTCATTAACTTTCGTTTTCGATATATGATGTTCTTGCCTTCCCCATCTGAAACGAAAAATTGAATAAATAGTCATTACATCCCGTTATTTCGTAAATTAAAGTCTCTAAATTAAGACTGATTTTTAACTCTTTAATTCCGAGGCGACTTTTTTCTTCTAGCCCCTTTAAAACCGGGCCTCTTTGGGAGGATACGACATGAATTGGACTCGCCCAACCTGGGTGATCATTTACCCCACCCCCTGTTATAACCTTCACTTAAGGCGCACGGAAATGGGCTGTGGTTGGCAAGGATAATTGGACTCCCCTACGGCACTTATCTCCTAAGCTATTTCAGAACCTCACCTCCCCTCAAAAGAAGCCAACCGCCTCAGACCGGCCTTCGTCGCTGTTAAGGGGGAATTTGTAGACCCCCCCGGAACCGCATCGCTCGGTGTTAGATGGATAAAAGGATTATTTTGATAAATATTCTCAATTGAGAGTTTTTGATTTCACGAATTTATTTAATTCTTACTAAATTCTTTAAAATAAAAATCTTCTCTATCTAGGGTTGCCATAATTGCCAACCATTGATACGGGACGTTTCAGTGCTAAATAATTAAAACATGGCAAAAAGAGGGTAGGCAATGGTTTAATTTACTCTGATAAAAAAATCAATAAAGTTTAAGCAATCTAATAAAATAAACAAGAATAATAATAAAAAAAAAGATACGAGGCTAATTCTTTTTATCCGAGTCGTATTTAAAGTTGATTTTACTTTCTTAATTATATCATTTTCTTCTTTCACATAATTATAAAATTAGGCGCAAGTCAATTTGCCCTTGTCTCTTGAAAATTTAATTAAGAAAACGGGAAGAATAGTAATAAGGGGCTGAGTAGTGAAATATGGTGACAGTCCCGTATATACGGGACGTATGGCAACCCTAACTCTATCTAATGCGCTGCAAAAATAATTTTATATCCGTAATACGCAGTTTATAAATTCATAAGAATTTCATCAAAAAGAATAATGAGAGCTTCACGTCAAACATGGAGCTTACCAAGTTTTCTAGCCTATTATCAATCACCAGTGACAGAACGAATGATTTCTTCGTACCGGAGTGCCTTAAAATTCGAGAAAAAAAAATCCTAATACGCCGTATGAAAATTTTATCACGCATTATCTCGTCGAAACACGAAAGTTTGCTCAACTTCAACCAAAGTTTATAAATTTTAAATACAATGGCGGGGCCTGGCAAGTTCTTATTATGATGAGGGTTGATAAATTGCGAAATAACATTATAAAAGTTCCAAAAGAGCTCAAATCAAAGCACATTTTCTTCCATCCATAATCAATGCTCCCACTGAGATAAAAAAAAATACTAATATCCGAAAATAAAATGCAGACCCTTCCTTATAGGTAGAATAGTAAATAAAATGAAACTGTAAGAAGAGAAAAAGATGAAATGTTTTGTACTAGGTTGATTGATTGGCAAAAAAGTGTGCATTTGAATCTCTTCCATCAAATTCAACTTTTCTGGGTTCTTTCCGACTACTTGTTGCTGCTGATCCTTCACAAGTCTTGCCAATGTAAACAGGAATTTTTCTTTCTTTTAAAGGTGGAGTGATATTTCCATATAACTCGAAAAAAGCAATCGGTACTACCAGACTTAAACGATTGTAAAACAATTTTAAAAATTAAGTTGAAACCATAAAGTATAAGATACAAATAAATTTTAGCATATTACGAATTGTAAATCTTAAGGGGACGGTCGACATCGAAATTAGCAAAAAATGACCAAAATATGAACTTTTTTTACCATTTTATCTCCAAAATAAGTTCTTATAGGCGACTAAAATGGCATTATAGCATGTAATAACAATGAATGAAATGAATATTTTATGAGTTCAGAGGTGTAAGTATGTTTAAATTACTGTTTCTCAAAAGGATGCTTTTCTAATTTAAATGTCTTTGAAATATTCCAGGTGCCTTTAATTTTGAGGAGATTACGTAAAATTCAGAATAAAGATTCCTGTTATACATTAAAATAAAACTGGGTATGCATTTTATGTTTCGAGTTCTTAAGAATTTTTTATGAAATTCTTCGAAATTCTTATGAAAACTCAGTGTGTACGCATAAAATTATTTCTTTAAATGGTTTCACAAAATAACACCCAATTTTGTTCCAAATGTATTTTTATATGATAATAAGGAAAAAAATAAGAGAAAATATTAAAAATTACATTACTGGAACATTTTAAAATTTAAAAAAATTAAATTATTTGATATATTCATATCCTAATATACCGGGTGCGTCATAAATTCGTGCAAACTTCAAAAATTCATAATAAAAGAATTAACGATAGGAAAAAATTTCGGTTTGAGCGAATATGGTCAAGGGACATTGGATTTTTTTTTTCCATGCATAAAAAAAAATTCAGTATCCCATTCAATGAAATGTGTCTTTTCTGCGCCTTTGATCCTTTCTCCGTAAGAAACTTTCACAATGAATAGTTGTGGATTCACCATTCCTGTAGAAAAGTTTAAACGCCAACGCTCGATCCGGTAACGATATCATACTATTTGAATCGAATGACGAATCCATTTCTAGCCAGGTGTTTTATTGCTAGCCTGATTTGCATAAAACGTCTCAGCATGACGTGTGAGCGCCCTCTTTCGGTTACTTTTGGAAACATTTTTAATGGAAAAAAAATCCGATGATCCTCTGATCATATTCGCGGAAACCGAAATTTTTTCCGAGTATTACTTCTTTTATTATGAATTTTTGAAGTTTGCACAAATTTATGATGCACCCGGTATGAGTATAGAAAATTTCATAACTCTAACTAAATAACTTGCAGAAATTCCCAATATTTCCCTTAAATAAATATGGGTAATAACTTTAGCGCAGGATGGGTAATAATTTATGGAGAATAAATTTAACTAAGTTTTAGCTTAGACATAAACAATAGGAAAGTCCATAAATATTACA
>BGPR01018736.1:3145-14948 GCA_013235015.1 Araneus ventricosus | reverse complement strand
GTATTTTATGTTCTTGTATTTTATAATCAATATGTAAATTTACAGGGTATCTACTCTAATTGTCGCCCAATAGCGAATTTCTGAACTGAATTTCTGATAGGCTATAGACTTCAGAGTTAATAAATATACTTCTGAAAAAATTACGAATTTTTATGCAATTTCCTGGTCTTATTAATCCTATTTAGTAAAATATTTTTGACACACTAACATTTTAAACAGAATAAATTCCACTCTTTTGCGACTAAAACTAACCAAGGTATTTCAATTTCATTATTTTAAGCAAATCAACTGCCGCCTACAGTAAATATTGCCGTTAATTGGAAGATCTTCCTCGAAATGGTGTAAAACAGTGATATTAAAAACTTAATAACTCGATCAGGTTTAAATGCAGAAGATGGAACCTTTTCTGTTTATCATGTTAATGTCTCAAGAATATTTTACTATAGGACCGGGTACTCGTTTAAAAATTTAGACTTCATAATATTTCAGCAGTACATTTATTGACTGAAAAAACATAAAATATAATTATTTATGACATTTACAGACTTTTTCCAATAGAAAGTATATCGTAGGTAAACAAGCAACACCACCTAACTCATTTTTTTTTTAATTTCATCTGATATGGATATGAGACCGGATGTTCCTACCATAAGTGGAAAAATTCAGAAATATTCGTTAGTGGTTGAGAAGAATTGAATTTTTTCTTCCTCTTTGAAATTTCAAAAAATTGAGATCGAGCGATGATATGCTTATCTTTAACTGTACAGAAGAGGCGGGGGTTGCGACTTTTATGTTTTGGCGCATGCGTGGGAGGCTGCAAGGTCAGTGTCGGATGATACTTTTTGATCTTCCTTCGTACACTTAATATCATGCACATTCTTTATTTGACAGTAAATGTCATTTCCTCGAGCACCTTTTGTCTACAAAAATTGGATTTCTGTGATCTAAGCCTGTTTACTGTCTGTCCGCGACGAGTTCTCTGCCCGTCAAGTTGTCTGGTTGGTGGTGGTCGCTATAGCAACTGATCATGTTCGAGAAAATCCATTTCGAATAGGAGGAATCCTACGAAAGTCTGGGTTTTATTTTATTCTTGGCGACAGTTGGCGGCGGTAGTTTATAATTCGTCTTCTCTCTTGGCGCAGTTGCACGTCCCTTCCCATTTGGCGCTAAGTGCACCAATGTAACAAACATGAATGAACTTCTAGATACTCGAAATGAATTCTTTGTACAATAACCTGTTTCTATAGCGACCGCCACCAGCCAGACAACTTAGCGGGAAGAGATCTGTATTGTATTCTGTACTGTATGTATCTCCATGTATTCCTGGGCAGACAGTTGAGGAATACATGGCAGGACGTTGCTTATTTTGCCACTTTTGTTTCTCTGAACGACACACCACCATTAGCCGCTTTAAACCAGAATAATTCTTATATAAATTGCCATTTACTACTGAAATCTCAAGTTGTTACCTCGTGGAACAACATCGCTATAACCACAGTCCCACTTTCATTTGGTACCGCCTTCTTATTTTGAAACTACTAAATATATCCTCAGAAAATTCACTTTCTTTTTTTTGTCTTGACCGAATTGGATAGGCAATTTTTCTAGTCCATCTAATGATGGTAATTTTACTTCAATTTTAAGGAGATTGAAACGAATTTTGGAATAAATATTTTTTGAATTAGGGGATAACAGTCTTTGTTGCTAAAAATTCCTAAACCTCGTATCTCTCAGAGACACAATTCAAGTCAAGCACAAGATATAAACAGTCAAAACTTTAAGGTTTTAGTTTCCAAAACCGTGCGTAGACCTCATTTACCTAATTTTACCATAAATAAACTTATCGGTAATAGAAATTTCGAAGATTAAGGACTGAAACCTTCTACGTTCGAAGAACAATCTTACTGTTAAGAGAAGATGCAGAATAAATAAAATAAAAATATTATCACACTGCTATTCCTTGCATAGTAAAATCCAAAACCTTTTACTCGTTCTATATTTTTCTTCCATGATGGCAACTTTTCCCCAACAAATATTCCAGCTTTTTCTTAAACAATGTTATATATCTGTTACTTCTACAAGAACAAAAGAACCTCTTACTGTTAAGAAAAAATTCAGAATAAATAAAATTAAAATATTATCGGACAGATATTCCTTGCATTCTAAAATCCAAAACTTTTTTCTCGTTCTATATGTTTCTTCCATGATGGCAACTTTTCCCGAAAAATTATTCCAGCCTTTTCTAAAACAATGTAACAAATCTGTTACTTCTACAAGAACAGAAGAACCATTTTACTATTAAGACAAAATGCAGGATAAATAAAGCAAAAATATTATCAGGCAGATATTCCTTGCATTCTAAAATCCAAAACCTTTTTCTCGTTCTATATTTTTCTTCCATGATGGCAACTTTTCCCGAAAAATTATTCCAGCTTTTTCTAAAACAATGTGTTGTTTATTTTTGTTTTTGAATCTATTGACGGACCATCCGGCACTGAATCTTTTTTATATTTTTATTCACATCACACAACACACTGTTTACAATACTTAGTGCACGGAATATATATATTTTTTTAAACTTAAATTGTGGGTTTCAAATGAGCCTTTACCCACGTCCATCATAAATCATAGTCAACTCATTTCTGCCAAAGGGGCGCGTCTCTTACCGGTTGGGCGCATGCGCGACATTCCATTCCACTTTGCAAGTAGCACGCATGCGCCAACACAATGTATATATCTCTTACCTCTACAAGAACAGAAGAACCATTTTACTATTAAGAGAAAATGCAGAAAAAATAAAACAAAAATATTATCAGACAGATATTATTTGCATTCTAAAATTCCAAATCTTTTTCTCGTTCTATATTTTTCTTCCATGATGGCAACTTTTCCCGAAAAAATATTTCAGCTTTTTCCTAAACAATGTATATATCTGCTACTTCTACACACTCGGATATACATATCCTTTATTTTGATAAATATACGTAAATATATCCAGCAAGCAAATATACATCAACATTAACTCGAGTTTTTTTCTCTATTTCTAGCTTTTATATCCCTATACTTATAGCTAAGAAACTGATATTCGAATGAATATTTTTTGCTGAATAATCGTTTGTCGTATCGTCTGCTATATATTCCCTTAGAATAAACTTGTCACCTAAATATTCCATTCTTACAGTCAGATTTGAACTTGCATCCATTGGTGTGAGTAAAACAAAAAAATGTTTAAAAAATGCCATAAACACTTCCATTTTTGCTTTATCAGCTGGATACAGGTTTGGAAGTGACATCTGAATCCGTCGCAGTAAATTTTTTCACGCAAATTTTTCTTTCATAAGCCTTACGAGGTAGGAAACCTGTAGATATGGTTCTTTAAATTCTCTTAAATTCCTTTAAGAAATCGTACTTTAGACCTATAATGTTTAAGAAGTATTTTTATGCTGCGTCGTTTAGTTTAAAGGCCTTTTTAAAAACCGAGAATTGCACATTTCCACCAATTTTGCTTTCTTTTAAAAGTTATCGAGAATCGTTGTCGATTACGTATATTTTGCGAAATGTTTAATATTCATTACTGAGATATGAAAAAGATACTCTTTTTGTTTAATTATTATTGTAAAAATTTTTGATACCACTGAAGGTTAAAAGGTTCCAAGGATTTTTTTTGGCAAAAGTATGCAAGAAGATTTTCGAAAAGATTTGATTCTTAATCTCGATGCATTTTCTCCATAAAAATTTAATAAACAATTTATTCTTGGCTGCATGTTCATTTAATAAATGATATTATAATACAATTTGCAAGGCAGGACAGGTGTTTCTTGGCTGACCGGGATTTATTTACAGTTCAACATCATCTATTGATTATTTTTGTTACAATGAATATTCTGTATTACAGAAGATGACCGGCGTAATCGGAGCCATATACTTCCAATTGGAAAAATGCTCTAAATGAGCTAAAAAATAGATTTTTTTCCCTGTTGATTTAGTGAACACATACATTGTTGAAAAAAGAATGACATCGAAATTTTTATTCAATCCCCCAATTCTATTAGTCATATTTAGCTAAATAATCTTTATAGAGTAGCATTTTAAACAATAAAGTCCCATTTTTCTACAACTAAAACTGACTGAGTTATGAAGGATCCATGATTTCCATTATTTTAAATCATTTCAGACGTCGGTTGAATTGAAGAAGATCCGCCAATCAAGGGATGCCGCTGCCCCGATGTGGACGTTGATTGGCCCAAATTATTGAACTGCTTTAAGCCAGCAATTCATCTGTAGTCCATTCCATTCCATTTGTCCCAACACTGCTTTTTTTCACCCTTTCAAGTCAACGTCTGTCATTTGACGCTCCAAAGTGCGATACCACTGTTCTTCGCTCCCCCTATTCCCCCCACTCAGCGAATTTCCGATTAAGTAGCCTCGTCGCCGGATCCCATTCTAGTCAAATCGTTTGATTTGTCGCTACCCTCGCATCAGGGTCCCTCCCACTTTAGAATCGGCAAAAGAATTGCTGGAATTTGATCTCGTTGGAAATCCAGCTTTTCAGAGCCTCTATGTTATTTTCCATAGCTTTTCAACCTTGACGATTGTTTTTTCCTTCCCGTGTTCCAAAATTTCCATTTTGGAAGAGATATGAATGGCCTGCTTGGCAGAATATAATGTCAAGACACAGTATAATTCTTATAAGCGAATCACGCACATCAGTCGCTTCAGCCATTTGATAGAGGAATTGGAATAGAGGAAACTCTTACCATTGGAATAGAGGAAACTCAAAATACGGGAACATCCGAGTTCCTCTTTCAAAGATACGGGAAATTCCACTCCCCTCTTCAAAAACCACAATGTTGCTGGCACTGTCCGAATTCTAAGAAAAACCCTCCTGTTCCCTCAACCCATCTGGGCGAGCCACTCTAACGAAGAAAGTGTGCTCTGCGGGTGAGAAGTCAATCACACTTAACGAAAGGGGGTGGAAATTTCGCAGCGATATTCTGACGTTTCGGACGGCCATCGTCTTTTGCTTGAAGAGACGTTTGGGACGTTCTCGTATCGATAGAGTTAGTCACTATGCTCCCTAACACTCCCTTGATTTTTATGTCCAACCAAATTATCCTGTCCTAACCCAGGGAAGGACACCATTCCTTCTTAGAAACACTGATTTTATTCCTCAAATTATTGTCTTACATCGGAAATTAAATAATGAAATGAGTATTTCTTACGTAATTTTGTAAAAATAGCACAAATATATCTACAAGGACTGGAACAAAAGCCTGTAATTTAGGATTTTATATTTCAGATTATTTTATAGAAATACAAAAATGAAATTTTTAAAAAATTTTAAATCAAACTTTGGATATGCCTCATAAAAATAATCTAAAAATATTCCAAGACTCCAAAGGTTATCCATATTGCAATGTAAAATATCACATTCACTCTCATGTCAGTTAATTACTAAGAAACAGATTATTGCGCACATATTGTTATAGAGTTCAAAATTCGAAACCCGATTCCACTGAAGATCCGTCGAATATGCGGGCCTGTTGCAAGTTAAATCATATGTAGTGGGACGTTTGTAGTAACTAAACGTCTTCCCCCTAGTGTGATGCAGAAGCTTCGAGCCGGGGTTGCCAGCTCAGTTATCGTCCTCTCCATATGATCGCGGTTCAGAATTATGAGGTCCGTCCCAAAATAGCCGGATGCCAAACCGGACGTTAATTGAATCAATAATGATCATGGTTTGGCGGCGAAAATTTTGATGGTTGCTTATTGTCATATTTACAAAAATTAATTTCATAATTTGAAATTTATTTTTATTTATTTACAACCCGCCCCGGCACAGCCTACCTAAGAGGGTGTAAGGACTTCCACGGGCAGGAGGGGAAACATAAAACAAAAGAAATGATCTACTTTAAAAAATTATTTGCAAAGAACCCCAAGGGATGAGCAAAACAATTTAAAAATCATCGTTTACAACAATGAACTCAAGAAAAGGATAAAGAGCAAAAACAGAAAAAGATTAACATTAAAAACACAAAAAGATTAACATTAGAAAAGCAAAAATATTAACATTAAAAACACAAAAAGATTAACATTAAAAACACAAAAATATTAACATTAAAAACACAAAAAGATTAAGAGCAAAAACACAAAAAGATTAATATTAAAAACACAAAACACAAAAAGATTAAGAGCAAAAACACAAAACGCAAAAACTCAAAGAGCAAAAACGCAAAGAACTAACACTAAAAACACAAAGCACATACAAAAAATAAAGATAATCACTTGAGAAAAATATGGTTTTGCTTCTTTTTATAATAAAAGGAAAAGAGAAAAAATTTTAAATCACAAAAAAGGTCAAATTTATTCTACATAAAAAGTTGCTTAATGCTACAGTGTTCATGTTAGAATTATTTCACATTTAAATCTAAATGCAGAAATCATGCATAACAAGTTGAAAATAAAATTATCTACAAAAAGTTAAGAAAAATGACAAAAATAAAGCAAATATCCATAATACAGTGTGTTCATTAATTATTGTCGGGGTTTCCGTACCTCATAACTTTCGAATAAAAAATATTACGCAAAAACCGATTACGTATTCGTAAATTACAACTCAAAGAATTTTACGTGCCAACAATGCGATCTTAGCGCATTTGCAGTCTGGGTAATTATGACGTCATAAATAAAAATGGCGACCGTGCAAGAAAAAGCAATGTGTGTATTGTGGTTTTTCGAAACTAAATCAGTCATAACTACTCAACGTCGCTTCAGGACCACGTACAAGAAAGATCCTCCTTCGGATAATTCTATCAGACGCTGGTTAACACAATTTCAGGAAACTGGTAGCGTTCTACACCGAAAGGGAGCGGGAAGACCGAGCACTTCGCAGGAAAATTATTAATAATTATAATAATTTATAATTAATCATTAATCATTAATAATAATTTTAATATCATTAATAAAATTCTTTGAGTTGTAATTTACGAATACGTAATCGGTTTTTGCGTAATATTTTTTATTCGAAAGTTATGAGGTACGGAAACCCCGACAATAATTAATTAACACCCTGTATATTCATATACGCACAGAACGAAAAGAACCCCAAAAATTATGTTGAATTATTTCACAATTTTTTTTTTCTAGAGTTTTCATGATGGAACTAGAGTTTTCGTTATGGAATCATTTCGCAACAAATTCTAATTGCAGAAAGCGTGCGAAACAACAAAAAATGAAAATGAAGATAGCTAGAAAAAGTTAAAAATTACATAAACGAAACAAAGACGGTTTATTCTTTCGTTTCCTCTTACACTCGAAATTGAAAGTCCATAATGTCTAGTAGATAATATTATTAAACTAGAAGATTTGTGCCCGTCTAAGACGGACTTTAAGCCCTCCAAACATAGCTCATATCCCATTGTCATAGATTTACTAACGAAAGTTAGAGTAGAAAATCGCATTTACATTGGCAGAGTGCTTAAGAAATTAAAAAAAGCATGAAAAACAGAACTGATGAATCAATTGACACTAATCTTCATTTAATATTAACCTTACTTTTAACAATTATTTTCTTTTCGTTCGATTAAAAATAATGCAAAATCCACTAACAGAAAAAAATGCATTTCCAAATACAAAATGAAAAAAATACTGAAAGAAAATATTTGCAATAGCATGCACCGTAATGAATTAGCATAATTAAAAAAGGAATAAAACTACTAATTCGGCTCAATTTATGTATAAAAAACGTCATGAATCAATTGCCACGAACTTTCGTTTCCATAACTCGAAAACAGTATCCTGTGTGTATGCTAGTTTGTAGACAGACTGTCTGCATCTGGTTTGATTCTCTTTTGACACGTAGCCAACATTCCTGAGCGTTAACGATTTCGCTGGCCTTTTCTATAAGAAATAAAATTATTGCACATTTTTTTAATAAAAAGGCTATTCTTCAAAGGGGGCCAACCATTCGAAGTTTCATAGGGTTCGCCACATCTTTGTTTCCATAAGGGTAATATTAATTTACCAAAAGTTGATGTTTGTAAAAAAAATAAAATTTTGCTTAACTGTAGTGTCATCATAACTCACAACTATTTAGACAATTCAATTTTTCAGCTGAATAGTGTTTTAGCTGTAAGCTCAGTACATGTTCCAGGGAGTGGCTCATTTTTTTTTAATTTATGGGAAAATATATCACACGATTGGTGGCTCGCAGGTCAAAATGCATCTTACTCTGAAATATTTACTATAGATTCTTACGACGCTTTGGAGCAACTACTCGGAAATTTTGTAAATTTAGACTGTGACCTAGGAATAATGAACGATGTTCGAACATCACAATCCTTGGTCACAAATATTCAATTTTCGAATGCTACCTGATGTGTGAATGCTCCAGAAATACAGTCCCAATTAAGAATAGTTTGGTTTAATTATATTAACATCCAGTTTTGAGTTAACTTGAGGGATATTTTGGAAAAGACCTCGAAATTTTGAACCATGGTCAGATGACGAGAAGGACTCCTGAGCTGGCATCCACTCTCCAAACTTCCGCGCCACACCAGTAGAAGGGCTTTTGACCCGTACTTATGATTTAGCGTGAAGCAGTCCCAACAAACGGCGTATCCTCAGTGGAATCGGGTTTCGAACCTGGAAACCTCCGGCTCCGAGGCCAAGATCTTACCACTAGCATCCACAATTAACAATAGAAAATGCTTTTGATCTATTGAACTGTATAAACAACTGTATTTTCTTCCCAGATTCTTAATTTGCTCATGTACAACTCTATGTAGCCTTTTCAAGAGTCGCTAAATCTACCATTACATTTTTTGTATGAATCAATTACCGAAAATAGCAAACAAACAATTCAAGATGAGTACATTCTGAGATGCAATATTGTAAGCAAAGACATATTGTAATTTTTTTTAAATACGAGCACGTCCATAAATTTTCTTTGCTCTCTTATGTATACACTTCGCTGAGTCATAAATTTCAATAACCCAACAAAACTAAATGATTTGTGGGGAGGGGGGGGTGACTGAAGGTGCGAAAATTTCACGCGGGTTTACATTGAGATGCAATATTGTAACCAAAGACATATTGTAATTTTTTTAAATACGAGCATAGTCTTGTGATGAGTTCAATGGGTCTTCACTTACATAAATTTTGAATTGATTAAATGTTTAACATAAAACATTGTTTCGTACAACTAACTTTTTTGTGTTGGAAAAGATTAATTTCTTGAAAATTTCTCATTAAATGATAGTATTTTTGAAGATTCTCTTCCAATTAATATTTTTTGCTCAATTGACATTTAAATGATCTTAAAGAGAACCCCTTATTTTTAAGAATAAAAATACATTCATAAATCTTCATTACATAATTAAAATATCATTAATTATTTCCCTCATAATCCAATTATCACAACAAAACACGATTTATTTATCTTTTACAGAAAAAAATCTTGTCCAGATAGGATTAATTTTGATTTTAAAAAGGATTTCGAACAAAAATTGCTACAAAAAATATAAATATATATTATTTTCTTCGAGAAAATCTTGAAGAATTAAAAACGGTATCAAAAATCTTTTTTTTTGCAACAAATAATCTCGAAGGTTTTACTTTTTTTTCAAATAGGGAATATGAAAAAAATCGACAAAAAATTAAGTTTTTTCTATCTTAGTGACGTTAAAACATACTTGTAGTTGTCTTAAATTAAACATATATGAACATTTAACAAATATGAATTTTTTTCACCTCGTTACTTCCCATATCAGTTTAGGTATACGAACAAACATTTCAACCTTATTTTAAGCATTTTCTTGAAATAAAACTTATGATTTCAGCAATATTTAAAATCTCCACGCAAAATAACTTTTATTACAGATAATTAAAGAAAAACTTCAAATTTTACATTTGCTTCTATTGCCAGATATTTGGATAAATAGAATATTTCTAAAAACTGTATTTCATATATTAGTTCCACCACACTCTTAACATAATTATTTTTACAGTTTCAAAAAACTAATTATAGAAACAGAGAAAAATCATGTAATTGGGTGTTTGAAGCAAAACTCTGTATCAAACACATAAAAAAATATATCAAAAAACAATTTTAATTTATTTTTTCAATGCTCGTATGGAAAGTTTGAAATTTTATAACATTAAAAAATATTAAACAATGTTCATAAAACCAGAAGTTATCAAGACGTTTGACTCATTTTTTCAGCATATGAAAATTCAGAATAAGAAAACTTATTAGAAATGCTGGAAACGATTGTTTGTTAAATCAACTGCACTCCTAAAGGAAAATATATAATAGCATTTCAGCATAAGCTTACTTTTATTTAAAACCGTCATAATAATTCTTGTTCCAATGTTCTTAAATAGAACTGACGATCTCTACACTTATTTCAAGTTATTTCTGCGTTTTATTGAACATTTCCGCATCATGCGAATGATTTAGTAAAATCGTGCTGAAAAATTAGAATTTAATAAATCTATTGTCCCCTGAATTTAAAGCAACCACATTATACTGTTAGAATAAATTAGAATTTGATAAATCTATTGTCCCTAATTTAAAGGAACACATTATTCTGTTAGAATAAATTAAATTTAATAAATCTATTGTCCCTGAATTTAAAGCAACCACATTATTCTGTTAGAATAAATTAGAATTTGATAAATCTATTGTCCCCTGAATTTAAAGCAACCACATTATTCTGTTAGAATAAATTAGAATTTAATAAATCTATTGTCCCCTGAATTTAAAGCAACACATTATATATATATTCTGTTAGAATAAATTAGAATTTGGATAAATCTATTGTCCCTGAATTTAAAAGCAACCACATTATTCTGTTAGAATAAATTAAATTTAAAAAATCTATTGTCCTGGAATTAAAACACATTATTCTGTTAGAATAAATTAGAATTTACGTAAATCTATTAAGTCTCTGAATTTAAAGCAACCATTATTCTGTTAGAAATTGTGAATTTAAAAAAACTATTGTCCCTGAATTTGAAGCAAAACCACATTATTCTGTTAGAATAAATTAAATTCTAAAAATTCCTATTGTCCACCAGATTAAAAAGCAACCACATTATTCTGTTAGAATGAAATTAAATTTGATAAATCTATTGTCACACCCTGAATTTAGCATACACATTATTCTGTTAGAATAAAATTAAATTTAATAAATCTATTGTCCCTAAGTTTAAGCAACCACATTATTCTGTTAGAATAATTAGAGATTTTAAAAAATCATATTGTCCTTTAAAAGCAACCACATTTATATGTTCTGTTGTAGAATTAGAATTGATAAATCTATATGTCCCTGATTTCAAAGCACTACATTATTCTTGTTAGAATAGAATTATGGAATTTAATATCGTATTGTCCCTAATTCTAAAGCAACCACAATTTCTGTTAGAATAAATAGAATTTAATAACTCTATTTCCGAATTTAAAGCAATCAACATTATTCTCGTTGGGATAAATTAAATTTAATAAATCTAATGTCCCCTTAAATTTAAGCAACCACATTATTCTGAGAATAAATTAGAATTTAATAAATCATTAACGCCTGAGTTTAAAGCAACCACATTATTCTGTTAGAATAAAATTAGAATTTAATAAATCCATTGTCCCCTGAATTTAAAGCAACCACATTATTCTGTTAGAATAAATTAGAATTTAAAAAATCTATTGTCCCCTGAATTTAAAGCAACCACATTATTCTGTTAGAATAAATTAGAATTTGATAAATCTATTGTCCCCTGAATTTAAAGCAACCACATTATTCTGTTA
>BGPR01018735.1:0-30379 GCA_013235015.1 Araneus ventricosus | reverse complement strand
GATTCATCAAAACCTCGAAGTCGAATTTGTTTAAAATTACGAGACTTCCTCTTTGTTCAAGTTACATACATGAAAATAAAGAAGCTTCTTTTATTCAAAATACATTTCACGTTCTGAAGATATATGAGTCCATTTTAAACTAATGATGAACTTTGTTTCAATAAACAGAACAATAAATAAAACCATTCCATTAATATGGTTTATTTCATGATATCACTACATCATCCACAGGCGTGTATTATTTTACTATATTTTCTTTAATTTTTATACACATTTAAATAATAATGAGCTAAGTGTGTTAATACTAATACAGCCTCCAGTCTAGCCAAAAGGGAAAAATAAAAAACGAGTTCATTTTTCTGCATCGTTACAAGTACACAAAATAATAGTGTCTACCTGTTATGAAATAAAAGCGTATGTGTTGTTGGTATGGACGGGAAATTTGAAGAGTGAGATGATCGCTCAGGTTCTATGCTCGTCATCTAGTCACCGAACAAAATTACGATATCCGTCCCAAAATCGCCTCTGTCCAACTTCAGAACGGGACATTAATATAACGTAATGTAACATTCGTATAGGAATGTTTAATTCAGGTATCTGAGACGCTCTCTGTAACTAAAATCGCCGAAATTTCATTTCCATATAACGGGAATTTGTGCCTCGCAAATATAAAATTTGATATAAAATTTGCTCATTTATAGAAAGCAAGAGCAGGTTTCAACATATGGCAGCATAAAAATATTTGTTTCGTAAGGTACTTTTTTAACAACAAACAGAAAATGTGTTGTGATGTGATAATTGGCAACTTCATAACCACATATTAGTAGACAAGTAGACTAAACGTCAATGCTTGCTAGTGATAACAGGAAATATTTCCCTGACGTTGGTGTGGAGTGTAAGTTTGGAGAACGCGTGACAGCTAAGGCGTCCTCGTCATATAATCAACATTTAAAATACGTCCAAAACTAATTTCGTACAGCATAAAAATTGGACGTTAATCTAATATAAAGCAACAGTATAACAGAGAGTAGACGCAAACTAAGTTTGAAACTCCAGGATTATCACATTGACGATTTTTATCTTGTACTTTCGATTATTTCTGGTGATAATTTCAGAAAATTTTATCTGAATCTTATGTGGAATTTGAATAAGCTCGTTTAAGATGCTTTCCACATAATGTCATAGATTTCCGTTTTCAGAATAGATTCTAGTTCGCACCTAGTGTCCGCATACGGTTACTGAATTTCTAAGCACACAAGACAAAATATAGGTTTTCAATAAATTTAACCGTTTTTTCCTTCAAAAGAACGTTTTACTGTTTAGAAATTAGTATTAGAACTCTTGGCATATATTTATTTTCTGCAAAAATAAACAAAATTATCTCTCATAACAATTGAAATGAACTGATGAAAGTAATTGATTGTCACGTAGGGCGTCATCTATCTTCACCGTCACCAACTTAAGTTACTTAACGAAATTTCATGAATATTTTAGGTATTTTAATTTTTAAAAAATATTAAGAGCATTTTGACTATTTTGGAGTGGTAAGACTTAAGAACATGGTACGCTTTCTCGCCAAACCCGGATATAGCGCCAACCATCCAAAAAATCGCCAAATATCCGCCATCTTGGATAGTTTCAAGATGGCCGCGATTTTAATGACAGCCATGACAAAAAATGTAAATAGTACATAAAATTGCAAATAGTACACAAAATTGTATGAAATTTAGCATGCATTTTCTCAATTTCTGGAACCATTTAGAAATTCTTGCAGAGTTTTAGGGTTGCCAAGATGAAGAAGGTTACCACAATTTGGCGAGAAAACAAAATTCAACTTGGCAGACCGCACCATGTTCTTAAGTTGAGTCTTTGGAGTTTCGCACATTAATTGTGGTGATATGTCGGACTATTTTGACAAAATTCTAGACTTTAACAATACTTAATAGCGATACTGACACGATTTTGGTGAATTATAAGCTTCAGACGGCCACCTTAAATGAAGCGCTGCTGCTATCTAGATAGGTAATGAACTTCACTGATTGCCATCGAGCGGCGCTGAAATCCCTCAACACATATAAGAAAGAAATCGTCGCGACTTTTCTCAAATGTGGACAATATTTAATTTTGATACAAAGCACTACACTTCTACTTAAGTACAGCGCTTTATAGACAAATACACCGTCCATATTCAGAGAACTCCGTTTCAAAATAAAGTCCTGTCTATATATCAAACGCTTTCATTCAGAAATAGTGGTAATTAGATGAAATATTCGAATGCAATTACAGTTACGACAAAATACTTTACTAAAGGGTAACTAATTGGCGAAAAGTATTTAAATCTACAATTCTGTTTGTTTAAAAAGTTCAATTTCGATATGATTTTTGCAAACTTATTGGCTGATATGAGAGTTAATAAACAATCGAACTGTTTTTCTATTCAATAGATTATGAATATTCTATTAGTAAGAAGGAAAAAATCTATATTATAAGCACCAACTAATGCCAGTGAAGAAATCTTTAAAATGGATTTAAAATTTATAGAGATAATATATTGTATAAAAATTTGGATTTAGTTGCAAATTCTGCAACGATACAACTAGTTATACAGATAACATTTTTGGAAATGTTTGAAATCATTAATAATGGCATTACTCGAAATATACAAAATATTAATAAAGGGGAAAATAGGAATACATGACAATAGTTTAAATTTTTCGATCATTTCTCGAATATTTTGACTGTAACTTTCATAAAAAGGTTTGATTTTAAGAGTGAAAAATGTACTTAAACTAAACCGAAATTTTATGTAATTGTAAAATAAATATATTTCATGAAATCACCAAAGAGGAATGATCAATAACATTAGTGATATTTCCCCCTAAGGGTAGGAAACTTGATCTTACATGAAAAGAATATTTAAATTGTTTCGATAATTTGCATATGCTAGAATTGAGATATTAGGTTAAAACTACTAATTTGAAAGCGTTTTAATTATCAAAAAAATATTAATGAAACGGATATGAAAAGTGAAATAATATGGCAACTATAAAACGTAATTGTTATTAATAAAAATCTTGTTTAAAATTGAATTAGCCTAGTCATTAAAATATATCTAGATAATAAATTAATTCTAGTTATTGAATTAAATTAGATTAAAATTAAGTAAACAATTAGAATACTGAAATAATCAAATGTGAAAAGTTATAGCAGTGGAACAGAGTTTAATAATGTTACAACTATTTTTTTTTATTGCGATCTGATTTTAAAATGGTTTTATTTTTCAGATGAGTAACTCGCCGCTATGGTGATCTAATTGGTCGTAAATTATTGGACATCTCCTATTGGAACTAGGGATCTAGTAACGAATTGAAGCAAATTTTGGAAAATTAAAATAGATAATACGAATCCCATCGACTTAAAAATAAAACTCAGAAGATAAAAAAGTAAGAGTCAGAATTAATTCTAATAATAATACTAAAATTTCATGAAAACTATGAATAAGCCCTTTTATTCGATTGCTTTTACTCATGCAAAATAGCCTATGTAAATACTTACGCATAATCAAAATTTTAAAGGTTTGCGATGAAAAGTTGTTCAGGCGAAAGTTAAAATTATACAACACTTCCATCGCTCTTGAATATCATAAATTTTGCAAGAGAAAGTGTGTTTTTTCAGAGAAACTTTTAGTTCTATAGGACATTTTAACGCATCAATAATTTATCATTTGTGATTGTTGAGTGTACTGTGTGGTTATAAATTATTGGACACATTATAAAATTTAAAAAAATTATAAAAAAATAAATAAAACTATTAATGTTGCATCTAAGGTTCTTTTAAGAGAGCGCAATTTAAAACTTTTTTATTTTAATTTTTTTTCAGATGGGTAACGCGCCGTTACTATGGTCAAGGTGGTCGTAAATTATTGGACATCTCCCATTTTTGCGATATATTATATAGGAAACTATTAACACATTGATTGTCGGTCATTTGATACTGACAATGCCGTGAGATAAATATATGTTATACCCATATGCTTCTCACTATAGGAAATAAACAACTCATGTTATATTTTCAGTAAGTAAAAAATTCAAAAACACATACATTTACAACTAGAATCTAACCTTCATTCCACGCCAATACAAGCTTATACACTTAGTATTTGGTCGGAAATTTGATGCAGATTTCTAATTCTAGTAATAAAACCTTATAACAAATTATATTTAACTAGCTCTTTCAGTTTTTAAGTTATCGTATTCCCGTCCACAGAAACGGAAGACTTCTTGTAAAAGAGTTTCGTTCAAAATTTGAAAGAAAGCTACAATTTTGGTTAAAACTAAAGTTTAGAGCGCAATTTTTGCTTCCTTCCTCTGAGGATCGCCTTTTTTTTTGTCGCCAAGAGGTCGACTGCTTGGCAGTAAGAAAACATTATTTTTCGGTGCGCAGTGATCTTTTTTTCGTCTCTTGTTCTCGCGGTGGCATTTGAAAAGGAGATATTGCACACGCGATGCCTGTGGCATCTGAAATGGTGACCTTGCAAATTTTTTAATTTAAATAAACATCCTAATGTTTCGCTAGTAGCGGGAGCGGGAAGCTACTAGCTTCGCCTGTTCATTGAAAACGAAAAGAATCAAATCGATAAATTTCTCTATTTGGAGCCCTCAATCTCTTGGCAACAAAAGTTGGAGAGGCCAATTCTGAGTTGGGACAAGAAAAAATGGCGAAAAGTAAGACTATACCTCGAACTTTATTTTAACCCAATTTTGGTGTAACACATACATTCTGATTCATCCGTCTGTTTCGTTGCGGTGTTTAATTATCATGCTCATAGACAGGGCAGACAGACACCTTGCTAATAAGTGTATACAAAAGAGTTTTTAAACGAATTCTTTGATTTGTATATCAAAAAAATAGAATTGTTTATTGTTATTATTTTTTTACATTTTCGTCTTTAAATTATAATTCATTAATGCAAATAATAGGGAAACTTGAAATGAATTTATTTCTGGAATTCACTGCCATCTGGCGCCATATGTGTGGAAAAAAATTAATTGTATTCATCGATAAATAGTTAATTTGGTTATTAAAATATTTATGTTATAAAAGAATATTATTTCAAAAATTCACACCTCTAGCAAAGAGTTTTCCAACTTGTGGTACACGTATTCCTAGGGGCATCCGAAGGATCAGTTGGGAGGATGCGATTTAAAAATTGTTAATGGCTACAGCAAGAAAACATAATGAATAAAATAAAGATTCAGAATTTTGTTTCCCAAGTGAATACTTGCCATTTAATAATTGTAACACTTGAATAGTTGTTTATTACGAAATGTAATTTTTAGCTATCTCTATAAGTTAAAACAAAATTATTTTAATACTAGTTTCATTTGCTTTGACATTGAACTTAAACTATTGCAAAACGAAAAGAATTGTGATATCCAAAATAAGTCCTATAAATTTTATTAATCGAGTCATTTCACTCGTAAGTTAACCTGAGCCATTAACATTATTGATAAAAATTTCTTTGAATGTCCGATGGTTGGGAGAGGAGTGGATATGTCAGTAGGGGGAACGCGAAAACGAAAAGAATAATCAAGGGGTGCTCGAGGGAAAAAGGTTGGAAACACCTGCTGCCTGAAACACTTGACACCTTCTATTTTGGGAATACGTTTTCACTTTAATTCAATTGAGAACCTAAAGGACAGTAATTATAATGTCTCTGAATGACTTTATTATAATTTATAAATTTAAAATTGTGATAGTTTGGTACACATAGAGCGTACAGAGAAATCAGTTAAGTGGGTTAATTTCTTCTACGACGATTTGTACGAGAAGAGAAAATCCTAATTTTTATCATGAATAATTTTTCTTCTTTATTTTCTTTTTCTTTTTTTCGAGTCATTCCTTTCCCTATCTTCTGAAATGCATATCACAGAGAAACGGCATTCTTATGATCACTTTTATTCTCCCCTCCCCAACAGGTGACCTTGTGGCAGAGAGCGGCCGGCACCTGATAAGGAAAGGCATAATTGTTTTTTGAAGATAATTTATTATAGATTAAATAAATAAACATTAAAATCTAACTTTCCGGAAACTTTGACAAAGAGAAAAACCTAATTAAAAAACAAAATTATCTGTTAAACAAACATTAAATTAAAATTTCAAAACATGAAATTGAATGCAATAGGTTTAAAAATATGCTGTATCATCACATTAGAGAAAATAGCAAGAATTTGAGCAATCTTTGCCGATATTTTAATAGCTATCTAAAGGAAACTGAATTTTACTTAAAAACTTTATCGTAGTGAAGAGAACCGACGGTGCATTTTTAAAAAGCCCCTCTTGGCTTTGAAATTTGTTACTAAGTCAAATGAAATTATTCTCATGTATGATAACGTAATAATCTATTTTAAGACAATGTAGTTACAATATGATCTATTTTATGGCAATGTAGTCACAATATGATAATGTAATAATCTATTTTATAACAATGTAATGACAATATGATAAAGTTCATAGGGTTGCTTTCTGTAAATTGCGACATGCATGACACAAAAATCTTTCAAAACGCTCTACAAGGCAGATTGTTAAACCTACAGATGAAGTCCGAAACATTATAGCATGATAACATTTTAGGCATCATTTGTCTGTCTTTATATTGTCTTTAACAATTTGCTCCTAATCATATAGCAAAGATATCAAACAGAAAATGCATTTAATATCGTTGCAACTCGCGTGTGCTTAGCAACTAAATAAGGAAAAGTATTGTCGTTAAATATACTTAAAGGTATTATTAAAACTTTCGCAAAATTAGATAAATTGTTGCACAGATATAAAATCTGTGTCGCCAAATTTTTTGAAGCATTTCTTTGTGAACATTTACTCCCGAAGTAGCAACTATCTGCTCTAGGTCCCACGGTCTGTCATGTTTAGCATTTACAACGATTTTTGCATCATGCACGTCGGAATTTACAGATAGCATGTCAGCTATCTCGTATGCTTTTTATTTTGAAATAATTTTGTGAATATGTTTACATGATTTAGTGTCGACGGCCAAATGTTATATTAAAACGCAAATGATCTATTAAATAATGATATTTAACAATATCACATTACCATGTTTCGCTCTAGATCTTCCGATTCTTTCTTTCCATTTCAAAGGCTAATTGGACTGTACTTAGTTACCATACACACTGAAGAGAATAGTAATGAAGTTAGACTTGTTTCGCCTGTGATCATCTTTAAATAAAAAGCAGATCGGTAATGAACGTAATTGCCATTGAGCGGCTGTAGAATTCCTCATCATATATGGGAATAAAATCTTTCTTTTCTGAAATAGTGATTATCGTATCGTATTTAAATTTGTTGAACTGCGCCACTCTCATATTTAGGAGCAGCGCTTCGTATAACACTAACTACTGATTTTTTTGTTGGTAAGGGTCACAGAGAAGAAGAATCAGAGGTCTCACTCTGGAGTTTGATTAACTATCGCAGCGCCGCCTACCGAGGGCACTCTAACTACAAACCACAGAGAAATCATAACATGACGCCATATTGGTTTTCATCACAGAGCTGTGTAGAATCTTTCTTGCTACAAACCATAACACGACGCCATTATTGTATCGAACGAAAAGCAACCAAAACGCCGCCATGTTGTGTTGCTGGTTTAGTTCTTGCTGCAGCTGGTCAGTTTGACATACTATTTATTATAATCAGGAGTTTTTTTTTAGAATTAGATACTTTATGTAGAATCAAGACTTGTGGCTATTCCAGTTTAGTGAAAGTGTTCGACTGCTTCCCCATTCAAGATTCCTGGAGATGAAAACGGTAAGTTTAAAATGCGTTACAAAATGTTTTATGAGATGTTATTTAAATAACTGAAAAACTTCTAATATTTAAAATACTTATTTTCACTTTTTGTATATAAAATAATAAATTTTTTTATTTTTGTGCAGTTGCTGAAGCATAATTAAAATGCCTACCATATGGAATAATCTGACAAAAATGTGCATGAATTCTTTAAATTCTTTTTAGTCCTGTTTTTTGACAGATTTATTTCTACATAGTATGACTTGGTAATTAAAATAATTTTAAAAGATATTAATGGAACCCTTACTTATTACTCTCATTAAAACTTATAATTATTACTATGATGTATTGTGAACTGTCAAAGTAATATACAAGTTAAAATTCTTTTATCAGTAATTTAATATTGAAATACAGCTGAAAATCATAAATATTGCATTTATAATTATATTGATTTTGAGTGGTAAGTTTTAGTTGAGTTTTTATAGTATGAAAATTGTTGCTGTTATTTGTGCTCTATGTTGAAGTAATATTGAGATGTTCTATATTTAGTATGTGTAGTTATATCCGAAGCAAGCTTTTTTACAAATGCCTACTGTGAAATAGAATGAAATGAACTGATTTAATATCTCTAGTCTGTTTAATGTTTACACTTATTTATTATTATTACATACTGGTTATTAGTATCGTAGAAATAATTCAGTATCTTAGTATAGCATCCTTATGCAAATTTCAATACCCTTTTAAGAAGATTCTTATTTTTATTAATATTTATTTTTAACATCGTTTTCCAGAGGCAAATTAAAATATTCATTCTTATTTGTGTAAATAAAATATAGGAAATTTGTTTAATAAGCATATTGGCTAATACTAGTTTAGTAAAGTTCTCAAAATATTTTGATCTGTTGAAATTTAACACAGCTTCATATAAGAAAATTAATTGTTATTGGCTGAAGGTGAATATTTTATTCATAATATTCAATGTTTACAATGAAGTGGAGCCTTTAATAAAAATAAATTGGTTTGTGTTATACAAATGGAATCTACTAGAAATTTGTTTCTTTTTCAGGCAGTCTGTCAATGTTGGAGCTGTTTTGTCTTCTGGATGGCTAGTCATATGAAATGCACCAAGATTTTGTAGATATTTGTCTAAAGATGTGTTAAATAATTTATGTTCAAAGGAACTCTCATATTATAGATGAACTACATATTATGATTGATAATGCAGTAGTTTTCCATTTAATTTTAGGAAATAAATTGTGGAACTTTTCTGTGTATCTTACAATGAGTTGGTTTCTAAGTTATTTTCAAAGTTATCATTACACTCTTTATGCTAACAATATTTTATTTAAAAAAATTATTCTTTTATTTTTCTTTAAATGGCTGCAATTTTTTTAAATGCCAAATTCATGATGCATATGCATTATCAAACTTCAGTTCTTTGAGGAAAAAATAATTATTTTGTGTTATAAGCTCTGTGGTCTTGGATAATTAAAAAATGATTGTTGATATATCTTATTATTAAATATCTTGAAAATTGTTTTTGTAGAATAAAGTATTTAAATTAGCATTGTGTATATTAAAAGTCGTGCAGATATAAGATTAATGCTGCTTTAAATTTTCATACCAAATTGCCTGTCAATTGTTTCATTCATTCGTATAAAGGTGGTCCAAGTCTTGTAGACACATAAATTTACATCAATTTAACCCATTTTTTTTATTTCAAGTGTGTAAATTATGTGTTTTATTGATTGCATTAATTATAAATAATGAAATTTCAAGGGCTTTAATATATAAAGAAAAGTAGTAGTGGTCTAAGATTAAAAAATGACTGTTGATTTTTTTTATTATTATTAAATATCTTGAAAATTGTTTTCGTTGCATAAAGTATTTCTAAGTATTTAAATTAGCATTGTGTATATTAAAAAAAGTTGTACAGAAACAAGATTAATACTCCTTTAAATTTTCTGTCAGTTGTTTCATTCATTCATGCAAAGGTAGTCAATTTTATCATTTTTTTTATTTAAGGTGTGTTTATGTGTTTCATTGATTTTATTAATTATAAATAATGAAACTTAGAGGCCTGAGATACTTAAAAATACTACCTTTTTATGTAATATTACAACAAGTCTGTTTAGTTATCATCACACCCTTTATAATGTCCATTATATTTTGACAAATTCCTTTTTTTTTTTTACAAAAATCCTTTATCTTTAAAAAATGCACCAACTAAGTTCACTTCCTTTGAACAAAAAAGACTCATTTTATGTCATATAAGCTCTGGAGACAGTGAAGAAAATGTTTTATCTTATAATTTCAAGTTATTTTGCTTTAAAAATGTGTTCTCGTGAATGTGTAGAATGTAAAACATTAATCATGAATGATTCTAAAACTTCAGATAATCATACAGTTTTTTTAATGATTATGGTGTTAGTAAATCTGAATATATTAAAGTATATTTGTATAGTTAGTATTTTAATATAGTTATAATAGTAATTTAAATGTTAAATATTTTTCAATAATCACCTACATGATGTAGACAGCTTATATTTAAATATCTTAGATAGTGTTGGAGAAAATGTGTTATCTTATATTTCAGGATATTTTTCTAAAAAATATTTGTCGCTTTATGAATGTATTGAATGTTAAAAGTTAATGGTAGATGAGAAAATTTTAGAAAATCATACAGTCTGTTTTGTGTTTTAAAGAATATGATATCAGTAAACTGGCTTAAATTATCCAACAAATAATTTGTTTCAATATTTTGTCAATTAGCATGAATGTTTTTTGTCTAATTTAATTTATGTTCGCAAAGAAATAGTATCAGCAAAAAATTCAACATTGTCAAATATAGAGGTTTTTTAATGATCACCTGGAACACAAAGAAGCACGATGGTTTTTTTTATATATATTTCCTCTTTAGTTCGAATTATGAACCATGATTTCAAATCCAACACAAGTTCTAAAAATAAGTTAAAATATGTTTCCCAATTTTATTTTTTGATGATTTTATTATATTTCAGATTATAAATGTTTTTGAAAAAAATGTGTTTGTTGTTTCAAAATCATAATTTCAAAAATCATTATTTCATAATACAACAGTTACCAATGCTAGGTAGAATTATGAGGTGCATTGGAAGTTTTAACTCCTGATAGGGCCACCCTAGGAGCTAAGTTCATTTAATTAATGTCCCTCTATTGGGTTTTTTTATATAACACTTTCTTATATCGAATATTTTTATACTGTATATAACAATTAACTCTGGTTTCTAGGCAGTATTTGTTAGAAATGTTATGTTTTGTAACTTATTATGCTTGTTCAATAAAATTAACATTGTTTTAAATATTTTGTATTTATTGTAGCATCTTGTTTCATAACTATATATACAGGTATTTAATTTTTTGTGAGAGGGGGTTGTAAAAATTCTGAAAAATTAACTATACAAATGAATTTCCTCTGTGGAAATTACATTCTACCAATATATATATTTTTTTATCTTGCAGAAGAATGAATGTGTATTTATTAAAAACTGTTGAAGTTTTAAAATATTCTGAAGGAGATAGTATAATAGTAACTAAAGCAACAAATATAATCTGCTGAGTTTAAGAAAATTACAAGTGAATAAATTAACTATATTCTATCAATTT
Organism: Araneus ventricosus; assembly: GCA_013235015.1. Lineage (NCBI taxonomy): Eukaryota > Metazoa > Arthropoda > Arachnida > Araneae > Araneidae > Araneus > Araneus ventricosus. Next base: position 18,928 of record BGPR01018735.1, on the reverse strand, counting down.
TAGTATCTTAAATAATAATGTGAATTTATGAAAAATTAACTTATCGTTGAAGTTTTAACATGTTCTGAAAGAGGAATATTATCTAATTCAATAAAAATTAATTTCCTATTGGTTTAAAAAATTTAGGATCTGAAAGAACTTTTCTTCAAAAAAGGATAAATGAAATTATTCATATGAAAAAAACTTGAATCTTCTTAAATTATAAATCAAACAGGTTAAAAATGTTTGGTACCCTAGGAAACAGGCAAATCAATTTTTTAATGTTTTGAATGATATTCCAAATTTACTTATAATTTCTGTATTAAAGAAAAATCAATTTAGCGAGATCTAAAATAATTATATAAACAATAATAAATGGCATTACTATTAAAGCAATAACGTTTTTAAATTAACAATATATATAAAAAAAAATTAGCTATTCATATATTTAATAATCGTCGAAAAACGAATTGAAAATATACACAACAAATTATTGTTTACATCGTTGGCATGACGATATGAAACGGCTTCGTTTCCTTCGCGTCACAATGACGTATTCAGGTTAGTTCTCTCTGCCCGCTACAGGTGGCGTACTGTCTATGTGAAGCGCAATGTTAAAAAAGTTGCCATTACGGTCTATGGGAGTGAGACCTCTGATTCTTCTTCTCTGTGGTAAGGGTATAGAAAAGATTATTTATATATAGAAGAAAGTCATTTAGAAATAGTGGTAATATATTGAAACATTTGAAGGCACTTACAGTTAGGGCAAAATGCTGCAATTAAAAGATTAACTAATTGGTGAAAAATAATTAAATCCACAGTTGTATTTGCTTTAACTGTTGAATTTTCATATGATTTTTGAACAGTCTAAATGTTTTTCTATTAAATGGGTTATGAATATATCTATTAGAATGCAAAAGTTTATATTAAAAGCACAAACAAATGCTAGTGAAGAAATCTTTTAAATAAATCTAAAATACTTCTAACCGCAATTCTAATTCTATTGTACAATAATATTGATTTAACCGTAATTTTTACAACGATACAACAAGTTTTATTGATAAAATTTTTAGAAATGACTTTGCACTGTTTAAATCTAAAAGAGGAAATTATCAAAATTTTCTTTATATTCAAAATTATAGATTGAGCTGTTCATTCATGTTCAAATTGAAAAGGTACAATATGACTAAACAAACTTGTCACCTTCGTTTAAGAAAAATGATTAATATTCTTTTACCCTGACGTATCTCATTTGTAAGAAGCTTTTGTATTGTACCACTTGTCTGTAAGTCTAGCAATAGTTTCAACACAGCATTTCCAAGTCTAACCCTTGCGCCTTAAATCCAAAGTCACTCACTCAATAACCGAAGGCGGCAAGTTCATATTAATGCTAGAATTCGTTCAACGTTTGGTCATCTTGAACAAAAGAAAAATCTTTTGGACCAAACTTATTCTGTCCAGCCGGCTTGGGCGACCAGAATTTTCCATCGGAAATTTAATTTCGACTAAATCTCTCATCCAAAAATTGATATAAATGGTTCTCTTAACAAAGTTACTTTAAAATGTTAGTTTTTTTTTTACTGTTCATTTTCGATAGACATTTAATCCGCGTTCATTTCGTAGATTTGTACATTTTCTGTTTCTTGTCAACATGAACGACCCTAATAAAGTCAAGTAGCTGTCCGTGTCATGTAACATCAAATTGCATGTTGTGAAAGGCAACTTTACTTTTGTATTCCTCATTTTAAATATGTATTTGATTTCATTAATTAAAATGGAGCGACACATTTATGTCAAGCAGCGAGTTAATTGCCTTAAATATGAGCATTCATCGCTGTTCCAATCCATGATTTTAGGAACACGAGAAGGCAAAATATTTCGTCTATGTGAAGTTCTGATGAAAATTGGCGCAGATAGATAGTGCTGTTAGAATTCCAACGAATTTAAAAGCCATTGAAATGGAAGGCTATAAAAATGAAATATGATTCTTTGAGACGGCAATAAATCACCCGCGTGTGTGTTAGAAAAGTACGTGGGAACAAGTCTGAGACTTTGAATCTTCACAAACAAATGTTCTCGAAACAAACTTTGAAGCCTCTGTGAATGACTTGCCAAAATTTATCGACTAGAATGAGTGGAATACAAACCGGTTGTTGGTACAATTAGACAACATGTGAACGCCCACATGAAACATACTTTTAAAGTGAATTAAAACGTAGGAACGATAATTGTTCAGGCCTAATGGGTTATTTCCTAATATACTTACTATCTTGAGAACTTTCTTTGCCGGATTCAGAAAAATGATGAAATAAAAGTTAAAGAAACTAAAATACAGTTCGATATTAATCTTAGCTTTCAACAATGGAAGAGAAAAGAGAAATTAAATATTTGGTTACAAGATGAAAACTGTTTGAATTTCATTGTAACAATGAAAATTACTGTTGTACATTATGTCAAAAAATATTTCTAAAAAATCGTTAAAATTACAAACAAAATCGTACGGCAACTTAATTGATATCATTAAAAAGATAATTTCTTTATCTTTTTAGATGGTGAAAATAATTTCAGTGTTGTAATAATTTCGGATGAAATTAAAAATAACAGCCCCAATTTCACTTAATTTTTAATTAGTTTACATCCTAATTTAATTTTCAAGAATAATGGCTCGAGAAGGTGCACATTTTTAGTCTTTAAAGTATCTATTGTTTGTGCCAAATTTCGTAGCTGTTGTTTCAGCGGTCTGCAATGTAGAGCGGCAAAATACCACACATTCTCCTCTATTATTAGTGTTGATTTCCGCTTATTGTAAAATTAAATCTAATATTTTTCTGGTTTGAGCCTCTATTTTCCCAACAGATTACGTCTTGTGCGCTATTGCGGAATACAGCATTGAACAAAAGTTTCATTTTTTAAAATGAAATTTTATAAGAAAGTAGAATTCATAGAAATAGGTTTAAAAAATATAGGTCAAGTGAAAAAGGCTAGAAATCTGTACTCTAGTTAAGGTAGTTTAACAAAAAGAAACCTCTCATACTACACCGAAACTTCATTTAGTCGATAAATATTAATTCCAAACTTTATGTACCGATGAAAGATGTCGATCCGAGTAATTCCATGTTGTAATAGCAGCTTAAAGAAAAAAATGTCTATTAAATTTCGGTATCGCCATCTAGTTACAAATAGTATAGGTATTAATAATAGTATAAGTCTTGCTAAGCATTAGATAGATGTGGTAACAGAAATATGGTGATCTTTAAATTAATTGGGTGAAGTCATGGTTTATGAGCGTTTTTCAAATGTATTTTAAACTAGCTGATAAGTGTGGCATTGCTGGGGATAAAGTACTTTGATGCCTCTAAATAATTGGGTGTCGTCCTTTTGTTATTTCTGTAAAGAAAGTAAGGATTTCATTCTGTTTTCGTGAACGAAAATTTACTTCAATTTTTGAGGTACTGGAATTCTGACTCTGACCGGGTTCAGAGAGTTAAACATTTGTTACTTAAAAGTCATTTAAAATTCGTAGTTATAGTTTCTTACGTTTAATTTACAAATATTAATTTTTATTTCCTAATATGTTCCCCTCAAAAGAAGGAACTACTTTATTCAATCTATGAATAAAATAGTTGCATATAAATTAGTAAAATAATAAATATGCAAATATTTGCCTTGGGTGGAGTTGCAAAGCGTATATAAATTAGTGAAATATTTAAAAATTTGTATAATATTTATTAGTATAAGTGAAAAACAAGGCTCAAGTTAAAAATAATCTTCATAAATATGATGTTTTTTTGTGTAATATCATAGCACACTGAAGCAATCAAGTATATGTTTAGGAAAAGTAGACTTCCAGCTGACGGATGTGGTCCAAAATTTGATATAGATTCACAATTTGGGCGAGAGAACATATGCCAAATTTCATTCATATAGTTCCTTGAGGTTTTGAGTTTCCGTCTTAACATACTCACTGCACGACAGACAGTTACTCGAAATGAGGAAGTCTGAAAACGTGGAGATAACAAAATCTAAAGGCTATTTTTTTTATACCAATGTAATCATTTCTCTTTGTATTCTACTTAGGAAAAAGTAGAGATTATAGGAGAATGTAATAAAATGAAGTAAACATTATCCATTTCGCTAACTATTTCTTTGAATTTTTTTGTTGGATAAATGAATCATTTTTATTTTCTCACATAACAATCATACCAAGACAGATAATCTTATTCGTAAAAAAAATTCGATCACATTTCAGTGGACCGCAATGTTTTAGATTTCTCCGAATTTATTTTTAGATTTATTTATTAGAAATAATTTAGCTCAGTAAACTGTTTTTGTATGTCTATTCTTGAATGTAGGAACGTTATAAATCAAAAACGTAACAAGTTTTATGAATAAATTTTATTATATTAAAATTCAATTAAAAATATAGAAATATATCCAAATTTGGACGAAATTCAAAAATGGGTCGAGTTTTTATCAGTTTGTCTATGCCTGTGTATGTGAACACGATAACTTAAAAATGCAAAGAAAATAGATAAATACACTATGATCTGTGGCCTTGACGCCAAAATTGTAGATCTGCATCAAATTTTGGACTCACTCCAACCAAATGTTTACTCGATACTCTTTATTAAACAATGGACTCTCGCACAAAGTGTGGATATCGTTCCCGCCTTATAGACGAGCTTTCTGGTTTCTTTATTTTGGATTCACAACCCTTTTCCGGTAACCCTCCGATTTAAGCAATTGCCAAATTCAGTTGGATAATTTATCAAACACAACGTTTGAACCAGATTTTTCTTCAGGACACAAAGCGTTGAATTCTGTGTTCTTTGAGTTTGTGTAACACTTATTATATAAATCGGTTAAGAAAAAGCTCTTAAAATGGCTAAACTCCACATAGAAAGATTGTAATTAGCTAATTTTTTTGGCTAAAACTTTAACCACCAGTGATTATCTAAATCATAAGGTTATAAATTTAACCGCCAAAGAAGGCTTAGATGTCGACATAAAAGCGATAACGAACAATTATGATAGCCTTTTCACGAAATCAGGCTCTTATTATAAGTAAACATTTAGAGCTGTAGCAATAGGGGATTACAGCCTTTGTAGCTTCAAATCCCATAACCCCTCTAATTCAAGTTCAAGCTGTAGCAATAGGAACAGTAAATTTAATATTTTCAAAGTATCCTTACGCGATAACAATAGAAAACTCTGATTTAAACATTAATTAACATCTTAAAACAGAGTGTTGAAGATTACCACCGGAAATTGGTGGTTATGGAGGAAGTCCTACTATAATGCAAATAAACAAAACAGAAAACTAGTCCATAGGAAATCGGTTTATACGAGACACGCATTATCCGACGAACTTAGGCAAGTCCTAGCGTGTCTCTAACTTGTAGCTACGCTAATGCTAGTGAGATGCCATTTTTTCTAAACCGTCAGCTTCACTATTCGTAGACATACAACAGGTAAACGTATACATTTTTTTTTTGGAAAAATAAATAACTGATGAAATAAAATATTAAATTTATCTTACGTGTAATACGGGACTTTTTATCACACTGTAAGAGAACAAGTCACATTTTTTACGACGCTTTATACGAATTCACGTTATACGGGAGTCCACTGTACATCGAAGCTCAAAATTAAACACTCCACAATGTGTAAGTAATTACTAAGGATGGCGGTTATCATAAAGACTCTTTCAGTAATGCGCCAACCAACAGACTCCTCGAGGAAGCGGTTGTCGTTGATTGACCTTAGATGACGAAATTCAAAGCTTTATAACGTGGTAAATTTTAGTCTAATCGAAACTAAAATCAAGCTTAACTTCTGATCCGTTTTTTTACCCGGCTATTGGATTTAAAAAATTACAGGTTATAACCGGGACAAAAATAATAACCGAATAAAACCGGTTAACCGAAACAAAAAAAACAGGTTTTCGGTTAAAACCGGTAGATTTTTCCAATCCTTTGTAATTAATGTTCGTTTCAGAACCCGCGCCTATCACTTGTGGACGATTTTACTCGCCAAAGGGGTGATACACAGTGAAATAAGAAGGGCACTTTTCCGTAGTTATTATTTATTCTTTTCCGATGCAAATATTAATTTACTTTTTGAATCGTACTATTTTGCTTTAATTCGAAACTTGTGTAATGTTTCTTATATTGCTTTGTAAAAAATGAATATCTTCTCATCCATCTTTCATACCCCTCATAGTTTGGTGAAATCAAAACCGATTGGAACATGTGCAGAAGCACGGCTGATTACCGTATCTGAAAACAGGCAATAAGAATTTGTGAACATTTATTGTCGTTAAGAGGATTTTAAATGAGAATTCCATATCTTATTTTACGGGTAAAAAATCTTATGATCCAGTGCTGTAATAATTTTGAAGTTGGATTCCTTCTATGTTTTTGAATGCTGATGCAAAAGAGTAGGTGGATATTTCTTTTCATTTGTATATGATTCCCTCAATCAGAAAATTCGTGAAAACACATCGTTCTAAAATCATAATTATGGAACAAGCAGCAATGTAAATAGTTTCAAGAAACGACAAGTGAGATAGCACACGAGAAAAACGAGGGAATAGCACTGTTGTTGGTTGAAAATAATTACTGATAAGGCACATCACAATTCTGAACCGCGTTTAGAATTTCCAAATCTTAAAAATGGTTTAATGCAGAATAGAATACGATTCTTTCAAATAACAATAATAATAATAAATCAATTATTCGATTACTTCAACAGAAGAAAATTACTGATAAGGCACGTCACAATTCTGAACCGCATTTAGAATTTCCAAATCTTAAAAATGGTTCAATGCAGAATAGAACACAATTCTTCCAAAGAATAATAATAAAAAAATCAATTATTCGATTACTTCAACAAAAAAAAGTTCCACCTAAGCCTTCCTGTACCCAATAATCCTCTTACAATTAAAAACAGAACTCACAAAATAGTCAGCCACAAACCGTTCCTTAATCGTGCTGTTCGCTCATTACAAAAATGCGTGGTACATTTCCACCTTTTTGTTTCACAAACCCGGAACACCCATTTCTGCTAAAAGGAGTTCACCGTTCACATTCGTCACCGATGGCAAGACATACACACACTAAACGCGGGAATGTTTCATTTTTTTTTTATCTGGGTTATGACAGATCGTTCTTTTCCTCCCTCCTTTCCTTTTTTATAATTCTACCAACGCCCATCTTTTTTATACCACCATCCGTCTCTTTTCCGTACTTCCTACTTTCCCTTGTTCATAATGGATGTGGCTTAGTTCATTTGTTTATCCGTTTCATCACAGGCGTAAAGTCAATGAGGAAAGTAATTGTTGTATAATGGGAAACATAGTGGAAGTTGAGGTTTGTTAATGGCGATCTCGATGGCGGGAAACGGCTATTCCCTTAAATGTAAGGAAATAGTCACTGTATGGACGAGTTTTCTGGTTTGTTTATTTTGGATTATTATCGGAGGATTACCGTTTTCCGGTAATCCGCCGATTTAAGCAATCATCGAATCCAATTCGAACTGTATCAAGCTCCAAGTTCTAATAAGTTTTTTTTCAGTAAGCAAAGCGTTGAATTCTGTGTTCTTTGAGTGCGTGCGCCGTTACAATCCCTAATCATATATATGGGAAAAAAACCGTCGCCATTTTCCTCAATTAGTGACAGTATTTAATTTTGTAACAACGCACCACTCTTTTATTTAAGAGAAGTGCTTTATAAACGAAATACGAATTGTATGAAATTTAAATAAAGTTTCTAAGAAATCTTATTTATATATAAAAATCAATCTTTTAGAAATAGTGGTAATTGGTTAAAAAATTCGAATACAGTTATAGTTTGGGCAATATGCTTCTAAAAAAGTAACTAATTGATGCAAGCAATTAAATCTTCAGTTCTGTTAGATTAAACTGTTGATTTTTGAATGGTTTTTATAAACTTACTGGCAGGTATGAGAGTTGATAGAAAATCTAAATGTTTTTCTATTCAATGAATTATGAATATTTGTATTGGTAAGTAGGAAAAAAAACTATATTAAAAGCACAAACTAATGACGGTGATGAAATCTTTAAAATGGATCTAAAATTGATAGAGATAAGATATTGTATAATAATATTGATTTAATTGCAATTTTTTCAATAATACAACTAGTTATACTGATAACAATTTGACGTGAAAACGTCTTTCGGTCGTTACAATGATAGTCGGTCGAACTTGCTTGTGTGACAAAATACCATCAGATTTGAATCGCTAATAACTACGAGAATGATAATGTGAAAAGAATGGTTGATCCCACAACGGACAGATCATATCTGTAAGAGATTGTCGCATACTATTTTTTTGCCTGTGACGTCATCCTACCAGTGTAGGCGCATGCGAGTGATTCTTATGAATTAGCATTATGTAAGGTTATAAATAAGTGCAGCGTGGAAACGCGTTTAGCTAGGAGGTTGATTCTGGTGTCATTTTAAAGAGCTTTAGAAGTATTAGTAGGACCGAAAGTGAGACATTAATAATATTTATCGGAATATAAATAAAAATCGATATTAAATTGAAAATTTCAAACTCCACATGTTTTTCTATTATAACATTCTAAGTTTTCTTTCGAATTGTACGAAACTTACAGAATATTTGACAATAAGTAAAAGAAATATTGTATTAAAATTTGAATTAAAAATTTGAATTTTACGGGAAATATGAGCATTTGGAGTAAATAATGTTTTACTGCGCATACACGAAATATAGTTCAATATACTGTCAACAGATAGCGCCATCAAAAGCTACTCTAAATAAAACATAAGAAAGACGCAGATTGGGTTCGCGCCGTAGAGTTTTCGTGAAAACGTCGGTATAAAATCATAAAACAAGTAATTCGTATTAATATGTAATTTATCAATCTCTTTAATACTAATATTTACACACAGTAGTATAATGGTTACAGAATAGATAAATCACAAGTTTATCGCATGTAGCAAGGGTCTGTGGTAGCTTGTGATTTATCTATTCTGTAACCATTATCCTACCCTGTGTATATTGTATTAAAGAGATTGATAATTAAATTACATATTAATACGAAATACTTGTTTTATGATTTTATCCAGACGTTTTCACGAAAAATCTTCGGCGTGGACCCGAACTGCGCCTTTCATATTTTATTTAGAAATGACCGCACATATTAATAATTGCAAACAACTTCATTACTCGATATATAGAAAATATTAATAAAGAGGAAACTAGGAATACTTGACCCTAGTTTAAATATTTCATGCATTTCTCGAATATTTTGACTGCTACTATCATAAAAAGATTTGAGAGAGATTTGATTTTAGAGAGAAAAATGCACGTATACTAAAACGAAATCTTATTTAATTGCAAAATAAATATATTTCATGAAATCGCCAAAGATCAAGTATCCCTAACATTAGGGATACTTGTCCCCACAGGAAATTTGATCCTACATGAAAAGAATATTTCAATTCTTTCGATAATTTGCATATGCTCGAAATTCAGAAATTAGGTTAAAATTACTAATTTAAAAGCGTTTTAATTATCAAAAAATATTATTGAAACTAATATAAAAAATAAAATAATATGGCAACTATAAAACGTAATATTTATAAATAAAAACCTTGTTTAAAATTATAAATATGGTTATGAAAATAAATCTAGTTGCTAAATTAATTCTAGTAATTAAATTAAATCCGCTCAAAATTAAGTAAACAATTAAAATACTGAATTAATGAAATGAGAAAAATTATAGCAATGGAACAGGGGATCTAGTAAGGTCAGTAGCGCATTGAAGTCGGTTTTGGAAAATTAGAATAGATAATAAGAATACCATCGATTTGCAAATAAAACCCAGAAATTAAAAAATTGGAAGGCTGAATTAATTTGAATATTAGTACTAACGTTTCATTAAAACAACGAGTAATCTGATTTATTCGAGTGTTTCCACTCATCCAGAAATGCCTATGTAAATATTTATGCATAATTAAAATTTCAACGCTTTGTGATCAAAATTTATTCAGGCGAAAGTAAAAATTATATTAAACTCTCTTCCAGCGCTCATGGAAATCATAGTTTTTGCAAGAAAAAATCTATCGTTTTTCGGAGATACTTTTAGTTATATAGGACATTTTAACGCATCGATTTATCGTTTGTTGTTGAGTGTAACACGGTGGTCATAAATTTATGTTATTATTTTTGTTATTTTTTGGTTTGATATTGGGTGGTTATTACTTCAATTTATTTTGGTGGTTTTTTTCGTATTTTGTATTATATTTCTAATAAGTTTAATAATAACAGTTTTTAAACCTACACTTTGATTAGTGTATTAAGAACTAATTTTTTTATTGCAATCAGTTGTTTACATTTTAGCTTTTAATTGAAAATTCATTAATGTAACTGTTATGCAATCTTGAAATGAATTTGTTTATCAAATTTACTGCTTATACGAAAAAGTAAAAATCGTTATACATCGTTATTTTGCCATGAATACATTTTCTTCTTAATTTTTTTTTTCATTTTTGCGCCATTCCTTTTCCCATGGTCTGAAATGCATATCACCAGGATATGGCGTTCTTATGGCCACTGTATCTCCCCCAACAGGTAACCCGTTCACGCAATGGGCTATTCAACAAGTAGATAATTAAAGAACTGGCGAAAGTTTGAGAGGGTCATCACTACGCCCCACTCCTTGTTAAGAAGGTCGTGCTCCTCCTGCGCGGGGAGAGCCTGCCCTTCTCGGTGGACTCTAATGCCACGCATATGGCTTGACTTTCTGTCTGTCTTCTGACTATTTGTGTGAACGTCAAAGTGACAACTCAGGAACGAAACAAGCTGGAGGAATGAATTTCAGTTTGTAATTTCTACACCAAGCTTGAAGATCAGTGTCTCATTTGGGAGGGGCCAATAGTTCTAAGGGAATATTCCAAATATAAGAATTCGTTTCTCTTCTATGTATGACGAAGTTGAACACAAACCTAGTCATATAGTGTAAGCGAATGAAAAAGTGGAATAGACACAACACTGGCTGTTAAATTATTTTTTCTTACGGGCTGTTCACTTCTTGTCTGATGGTCAGCTCTGGATTACTAAATAGGCAGAGAAGACAACTGCATATGGGTCCCAGAGCTCCCTATATGACTGAGAGATGGATCAACTGGTTAAATAGAAGAAATGATTTTCCCTTGACTTTCCTCTATAATTACCTTGTATAGTGCGTTTGGATCTTACAGGATGTCGAAAAAAATGACTAACCCATTTTGAGCGTAAATAATTAAAGCACTGTTGGGGATAGAAACGTACCGTTTGCTGCATTGCCCTTTGGAGCAATAACGTGGCGTTGTCTCAAAAAAAATTAGCACAATGTTTCAACGTGACAATGTCTCAGTCGATTGCAGATGTATTGTAAAACTTCTTCAAGAGAATGTGTGTTTTGCCGATACACCTTGTCTTTAGAGTATCCCCGCAGAAAAATGTCACTAGTATTCAAATTCGGCGATTAAAGGTGCAACTCCATGCCTGTTCCTGTATGGTTGCGATAGCGTAGGGCAATTAAACGATCTTCAAAGTATTTATTTAGAAGAGGAAATATTGCGGGTATACAATGTGGCCAGGGACCATCTTGCGAAAAGGACGGCTAGAGACAGCAGAATGTAATGATATAGTGCTGCAGTTATCGTTTGATATATAAAAAAGGGCTAATCGGTTGCATCGACGCCTAGTGATCTTGGACTTCAAACAACCCCAAAGGAAAGATTCACATTGGTTTTGATCCGGGAAGAATAGACATAGGGAATGAAGTGAGATTAGAACAGCGCCACATTTTCCCATATCGCTAACTTCCTGAACTAATTTTTTTAACGTAATCTTTTTTCCTTTCTCGTCGTTAGTCCTCCTACCAAATTTGATAACATTTCAGCTGATAGATTGAGATACAGATGGCTCTGAGTAATGTCAGTTAAAAAAAAATCCCTGTATTTTGAATGTTATGCTGTGTTTAAATATCATGTATTCCATTGAAAGAGGGCATGCATGATTGCTGTTTTGTAATATATTTTCAGAAAAAAAAATTTAAAGATATTCGAAATTCTACACCAAAACATTGTAGCATGATAATGCTTCACGAAATCTTTTTTGCTCTTTCGTTGTTAGTCCCCGTACCAAATTTGATAAAATTTCACCGGATAGATTGAGCTACAGATGGCTCTGAGTAGAGTCAGTCAAAAAATCCTGTATCTTGAATGGTATGCTGTGTTTAAATATATTGTACACCATTGAAATATGGCACACATGATTGCTATTTTGTGACATATTTTCAAGAAAACAAACTTTAAAACACATTATCTAGATTCTAAACCAAAACATAGTGGCATGATAATGTTTCAGGACTGATTTGTCCATCTTTATATTATTTATAAACATTTAATCTTAACTTTATAGTAAGAAAAAGTACAGACAAAAATATATTTAATTTCGTCGCAGCGCACGTGAATATAAACATCGTAACTAAAACAATGAAAATTATTTTAAAATATACATGAAAATAGTTTTTAAAGTTCTATGTTGTATAATTCGTATCACAGTGTGGTATTTTTTGAATTTTAAACTGATGCAAAAATGTGTTGTGTCCAATAATATGCTCCTAAGTTATTAAATATAAACGTTCACATTTTTATAAATTTTGAATAAAAAATCTAATTTAAATTTTTCAAAAATCTTTTCTTTTGCAGCAACTACTACCCAAAAAATAAATACACACGAAATTAGGAAGTAGAATAATTTTTCATTATGCGTATCCGTGTGCGTGCGTGATTTAGTGGCAAGTTTTCATGTCCAAATCAACAACTTAAAAGTAATGTATATCTTGATATGAATTTTAACATGGTTATGTGCTTAGACTGGCATAATACATGTAAATTGTGTGATGACTGATGCAGAAAACGTTCAATACGCTCTACAGGACATTCCTTTGGACCTCGAACTACCAAATTTAACACTTAATTACTTCTTCGGAAAATGATGCTAAATAAGACAGGAATTCTGAAATTTTCAATTAGATTTTTAAATTATTAGAAATTATTGAAATCTTAACGTTTAACCTCTTTGGCTTGGGAGCATTTCTTCACACATAGACAGTGATACCACTTAAATTTTGTGCAATTTCCTCTTTAATAAATTTAATTTTATGAAATTGATGACAAATCAGCTAATGCAATCGGATTTTACTATTCCTTTGCTATTTAAATGCTTTGTTGTCGGTTTTATTGTGGGTTCGTGTCTTTCAAGGTATAATCTTCAATTAAAAAAATAATTATTTTACTTTCAAAAATATTTAACTTTCAAGACTTCCTAGCAAACTTTTATTTCTAGTTTAATGCAAACACCTTGCATGTTTTTATTTTGAAATAATTTTATGAATCTGGGTACATGATATAGTATTCCCGGCCAAATGTTATATAATAAAGCAAATAAATAATAATATTTAACAAGATCACATAATCATGCTATAATGTTTTGCACTAGATTTTTTTGGTTTAATTTTTTCTTGCCGTGCCAAAGTCTAATTGGACTAGAGTAATAGACTTTGCTCAATTAAACAACAGATTGAAGAAAACAATAATGGAGTTAGGTTTTTTTCCCCTGTGATCATCTTTAAATAAATAGTAGTTAAATAGTGAACTTTCATCCTTGCCGTTAGCGGCACTGCAATCCCTCATCATATATGGGAATGAAATTGCCACTAATTTCATTACGATGCACCACTTTTATATCTAAGAGCAGTGCTTTTTAAAAATAGCTTCGCAGAAAAAACAGTGATAGTAATATTAAAAATTCATATTTATATATAAAACTCTTACGTTTAGAAATAGTGGTATTTGGTTAAAACTGGTGAAAAGTAATTAAAACAACAGTTCTGTGTGCTTAAACATTTGAATTTTGCCATGATTTTTTCAAATGAGAGTTAGCTAACCTGAGCTCTTATGAAAGTTAATAAAAAATATAAATGTTTTTCTATTCAATGGATTATTAATATTTCTAATACTAAGTTGGAAAAAATCTATATTAAAAGCACAAACTAAAGCCAGAGAAGAAATCTTCTGGATCTAAAATTCATAGAGATAAAATATTTTATAATCATATTCATTTAATTGCAAATTTTCCAACGATACAACTAGTTATACTAATTTTAGAAATGTCTGCACACATTAATTATTGCAAACAACTTCGATACTCGAAATATACAAAATATTGATAAAGGGAAAACTTGGAATACTTGTCCCAGGATTAAATTTTTCCTACATTTCTCGAATATTTTGACTATCACTATCATAAAAGAATTTGATTTTAAGAGTGAAAAATGTACTTATACTAAACCGAAATCTTATTTAATTGTAAGATAAATATATTTCATAAAATCACCAAACTTCAAGTATCCCTAACATTAGGGATACTTGTCCTAGTGCTAGGAAGATTGACTCTACATGAAAAGAATATTTAATTTCTTTTGATAATTTCTCGATTGATTAATTGATCGAAATTCAGATATTAGGTTAAAGCTACTAAATTGAAAACGTCTTAATTATCAAAAAATATTAATGAAACTAATAAGAAAAAAATAATATGGCAACTATAAAACTTAATTGTTATTAATTAAAATCTTGTTTAAAATTAAATTAGCCTAGTTATTAAATTAATCTAGTTATTAAATTAACTCTAGTAATTAAATTAAATTAGGTAAAAATTAAGAAGAGAAGAAAAATACTGAATTTATCAAATGAGAAAAATTGTAGCAGTGGAACGAGGTTTAATAATGTCACAACTATTTTTTTTTTATTTTTGAGAGCGGATTTCAAAAGGGTTTTTTTTTTTCAGATAAATAACAGGCCGTTATGGTGGTCAAGGTGGTCGTAAAATATTGGACATCTCCCATTTTTGAGAGCTATTATCTTCGAAACTATAAAAGCTAGAAGAAAAGTAAAAGCATGTATTTGTAGGACACTTTACGCTCTTTAACTTGTGAAATCAATTGTAATTCAAAAAGCGAATAGCTTTCGAGATAATCAAGGAAAAAAATTAATCAGGAAAAGCGTATCGGCTTATGCGGATCGGTAGCCATTGCATATATAACTCTCTCGCTGTAGCAAATTCAGAACGCAGATTTATTTACAGATTTAGTGGTGGATATTTATTTTATAGTAACAAAACTTTATAATAATTTTCATTGAACTAGCTATGGCCATTTTTAAGTTATCGTATTCCCATCCACACCAAAGGAAGAATTCTTGCAGAAGAGTTTCGTCCAAAATTTGAAACAGAGGTAACATTTTGGTTTAAATAATGTCCGACAGCAACGAGAAAAACCCTGAACAGGGTTGCCTCAAGTAGACACGTCGAAAAAAGGAGGGAAACTGGTATAAAATCAACCACAACATTTGGCAAACTAAGCGCACTTCGTTATGCGAGGAATTCGTTTTCGACCGAAGTACCAAGCGAAATGAAACTTCCGCCGGTTCTATCTGCGCCAAACGAAATAAAGCCGTCTCCTTCATCCTCGAAATGTTGTGGAATATCCCGTTTCCATAACGACCGCCAACGGCATGTCTGGTGTCTGGGTTTGTTCTCGTGGCGGTAATATTCTACTGTACTATGTATTGTGGTTCATCCGTTTATCTCGTTGCGGTTTTTAATTATCGTTCTCACAAAGACAGACATATATCCTATAATAGAATAAAGCTCAAAATGGAGGAACCGACTCTGCATATTCTCAAGAGTCACACACCTTTTGTTCTATTCTATTAATTTTTATTTTGTTTGCTGCTGTTGATGCGCATTATTGTAACTGTTTGGTTTTATATTCTGCGGTTAATACTTCGATTTATTTTAATTCATTGTTATTTTGGTTTAATTCATTTTTTAAAAATTATAATCATTGTTATTTACGTTGCTATTGCATTTACTAATACAATGGTTGTGTCAATTTTTGTTATTTTATGATTTTTTATTGGGCAGTGGCGTTGGGACCGGGGGACAACGGGGCCCGAGAGCTAGTTTTAGAGTGCTCCATGGAATCAAAACATTACTGATATTATGTCACTTTTCAAAGCTACATGATGAAGGGGGGGGGGCATAAAAATAATACTATACCCCTGGCGCTATTTACACTTTTTAAGCCACTGATAACTGAAATCTGGATAAAGACACTGGATGACAACGGGATAAAGACACTAGATGATAACTGGATAAAAACACTGGATGACAAAGGGATAAAGACATTAGATGACAACTGGATAAAGACACTGGATGATAAAAGGATAAAGACACTGGATGACAACGGGATAAAAAAAATCACATCATTTTCCGAACAGCACTTACTTGCACGCCACTGATCATGGTGAAAAAACGTTAATACATTTATGTCACGTTTAAAGTCGAAAGGGTGCTATGAATCATATTATGACACTGGCGACTTTCCTTCGCTATGCCACTGATAGTGGGTGGTGATTACTTACATTTATTCAAATTTCTTTTGCTATTTTTTCGTATTTTGCATTATATTTCGAATAAGTTTAACCCTCTCATACCGAGCGAGGCGATCCCGGGTGGTCTAAAAATTCCCTCTTAACAGCGACGAAGGATGGTCTGAGGTGGTTGCTTCTTTTGAGGGGAGGTGAGGTTCTGAGATTACTTAGTAAATAAGCGCGGTAGGGGGTCAAATGATCCTTGACAACCACAGCCCATTTCCGTGCGCATTAAGGGAAGATTATAGCAGAGGTGGAGAGGCGGGGAAAAGGACCACCCAGGTTGGGAGAGTCCAATTCATGCACTTCCTTCCAAAAAGTTCTGGTTTCAAAGGAACTAGAAGAAGAAAGTCGCACCGGGATTAAAGAGTTATTAAAAAAGTTTTTAAACTTGCACTCTTTGATTATAAGATTAAAAAATAGAATTTTTTTATTGTAATTATTTCATTTACATTTTAGTCTTTGATTTATAATTCATTAATGTAAATATCATGGAATCCTGAAATGAATTCGTTTCTCAAATTTACTGTCATCTGGCGCCACATGTGTGGAAACAAAATTAATTGTATTAATCGATAAATTGCTCATTAAGTTTTTTAAATATTTTAGTTATAAAAATATATTAGATGAAAACTTCAAACCTCGAGCACCTGAGGAAATGATTCAAATATCGATTACAAAATTCTCCCTTTTAACAGATCAGACACGTCAAGTTAAAAGTTTTAACGATTATTATATTTTATCTTTGTGTAACTTTTATACGAGAAAGCAGAGAAAAAGAATCCATACTTAACCCCTTAATTGGTTTGTTTTCAACACTATCTAAATAGATGACCACTTATATTTTGGGAAAATGTTTTCTCCTTAATTCAACGTAAACTAAAGGACAGTAATTACAATGTCTGTGAATTATTTTATTTTAGATTATAAGTTTAAAATTGCTATAATTCGATACACGTATGGCGTACTGGCAAACAAGTTGAAAGGTTAGGTTTTTCATTGACGCCTTGTACGAGAAATCGAAAATCGTTATTTTTATCATTTATAATTTTTTTCTTTTTTGCGTCATTTCTTTCCCTATCTTCTGAAATGCATATCACATTGTTCTTATAACCATCTCCCCCAACTGGTAACCTTAGGGGCCACTGATAAGGAAAAACATAATTTTTATTTTAGAGATAATTTATATTTATCCATGATAAATGGAGACCAGCATGAGGTGAATTATATTTCTACAGTTATTTTCTATGAATATCAAACTCACTCCTTCTCATCATATTGTTACGAATCTGTAAATACCGCTTCCTTCTATGTTAGTTTTATGAAAAGAAGAAGAGATTTACAGGGATTCATATTGGATAAAAGCCAATGACTCACGACCTTTTTGACAAACTTGGAGACTTGGCGACAAATTTGGCGAGTTTGGTAAAAAAAGGAAGATTTTTTAAAAATACACGAATTATCGGTTTATCCCTATTAGAAACGGATATATTGAGATTCTTTTGGAATATTCCAAGTGATGTCACGTTCTGTCAGAAAAATATAAATATTGGAGGAGCCCAAACGAGGAGGATATCTTAAAATCCTGCAGACAATTCCGTCTGCTTTTGTTGCAGGTTTCTAAAAGTGCTGATTTCTGTCACCTGTGCTTCGTTTTTTCTAGAATATTCGTGGAATAAAGCGCCTTTTTCCATTAAACTGCTTGTTCGACTGTTTTCGCTGTACATCCACCGGACGAGTCTTGTAACTATATTAATCGAAATTATAGTAGTTTTCTAGAAGTCAGATTTTCGCAACTATACCTAAAACCGCAGAAAAGAAGTCCATCTGCTACTTAGTCACAACAGTTATAATTCGTTAGGGTTAGCCCGAATGGTAGCTAGTACTTTGCCCTGGGGTGTCGTTCAGTTCTCGGCGGTCCTGCCTATATATATTTATCTGAAGGGCTTCAGTAAACTAAAGTTACTGACTCTTAGATTTAAAAACATTGTTTTCCTA
The DNA here is from genome assembly GCA_013235015.1 of Araneus ventricosus. Classification (NCBI taxonomy): domain Eukaryota; kingdom Metazoa; phylum Arthropoda; class Arachnida; order Araneae; family Araneidae; genus Araneus; species Araneus ventricosus. Next base: position 417 of record BGPR01018735.1, on the reverse strand, counting down.
TGTATTTCATTCCCAGATGTTTGAATAAAAAATAAAAATTCAACATTCAGACTACGTTACATTTCTTTATTGCTTAGCACCATAGACGTTGCAGAACTAAACAAGGCAGTTCCACGTTTTTGGAACACTTAATAATCATGTGAGTCAAATCTTTTGAGGAACGAACCCGGTCAGAATTCGAAAACCCCACGTTATCTGTATAAACAAATGAATAGAAATGACAAGAAATATAGACGCGTCTTCTTCCGTGTGACGTTGCGCTTTTGGGTAACTTCTTCAAACGGTATCTTTTACCATGCATAAAAGAATAAAATATTTATCATTTCTTTTACGCTCTCTCGACCGTTGCTTGAATTTACATTTGGGTGTCAGATAGAGAAAAAGAAAGGAAAATAATAGTGGAAATTTAGCTTGACA